>JAMPIQ010000002.1:1988454-2077918 GCA_024699855.1 Aphelenchoides besseyi | reverse complement strand
GCTCGATGGAGTCCTGGAAATTTTGGGTGCATGGCGCGAGTTGATCCAATCGCCAGATCAAACCACTAACGTTGAAATAAAGGAAGTCGTTCTCTCGGATAAGACTTACCATGATCGCAAAACTGTGTCTTGACTGCCGCCGCATCATTCTTGTCCATCTCAGCTACCGACGCAAAAATATTCGAACTCAATTTTCAACCGTTTTGACAACATGCCGTTGATAACATTACAGCCCATTATCGCCGATTCAAACTTGCGAATCGTCATCATTCGTGGAATAATCTTCATCAGAAAAGTACGTCCAATTCTGCAAACAATAAATACCGTAATGACAATTTAACTAGAAATTCACCAATTGGATCTTGTTCGGCAACTCATTTCATTGTGCCAAAGTGGTCTTGACGTACTGCTGCTTCTCTTCGCTTCCATTCCAGACTTCAATGTTGCCTTGAACTTCAACGCTTAATAGCCTTTCGCACATTTTCAACTGTTTGTGAAGCGGAGCGCGACTGAAGCGAATTTGAGAATACGAAATTAATCCGGTCATTGCGATAAGAAGTACCTACAACAAAGTATGTTATAATGGAGCGCATTCTCAAAACTTACATTGCTTGCATGTAAACCCAACTTACCAAAATCGCATGCCATTTCATCCCAAGTCACAACTTCAACGTTTCCACCTTCCAATTGAAGTTCGAACTCGAAGAGCGACGCATTATGATCCTCGAGTTTCTGAACTTTCACTGATAGAAACGCGACCAATCATTTTAACTCGATCGCCGAGAAACTGGATATAACGCATAAAAGTCTTTGTGATTTGAAATAGGGAAACGCATAACGTCAAGCAAAAATTGATTGAACGATCACTGAAAACTTCGACAAAAAACACAACCAACAATGACAATGATTTTCGTTTTCCGATTCCAATCACCACTCATTTCTTCTCACGACCGCTTCTTTGCACACAAACACCAACAAATTAGCATAAGTGAATGGAGACAGCCCATTTCAGAATAAATGTGCACAAAATCGGTCGATCTCAGGACACAAACAGACAAACAGACGTTACTCAATTATTTTAGAGGGACAAGTAAATAGGCGGTCGGCCCCCCCTTCGGGGGGGCCTCCCTTCAATTATTACATATCATTCGCATTGTTTATTTACAAAACAATTTCAAATGCTTACACTATGATAGTCTAAGAAGAGAACGCAATAGAAACTTTTTAACAACAACAATTTTATTTTAACAAAAAAACATTTACATACATGTTCAATCAAGAGATCGACGACGGTTGGGAGCGCGAACGTTCTGAAGACGTCCGTCATTTTCGGACAAAAATTCGTGGCCCAACTCGATGTGTTCGACTTGGATCATCTGATTAACAAAACGTCCTTGAACATGCACTTCTTGACGCGGAAACATGACTGGCGGAGATCCATTAAAGCAAAGATTCACTTTGATGTTGCTCTCAACGATTGAACCGATGTGTCGCAAGCCGAGAGCTCGTGGAACATTCAAGACGAATCCACGTGTTTCTGAAACAGACAGTGTAGTGTGAAACGTATAAAGATGTAGAGAACTCACTAAATTTGCCCATGGTCACACCAACGAGATCCAAATTTATCAACGGAACTTGTTCAACCTCAACTTGCGCTCCATGGTCCGTAATTGTCGTTGCAGCTGACAGACAAACTTCGTGAACAAATTGACCGTTATTGAGCCCTTTGGCAATGGACGAACATCGCAGAAAGTCGATAGTCATGATGTGATTGTTCATGAGCTCGCGACTGACGCGAGTCGCCAAGTTTCGCCAGCCAGTAATTTGCATGTTTCGACCATCGGCGCATGAGCCTAGCGCGGTGCAGATTTCGATACCATTGGTTGTTTTTGCGCACGGCGTTTACTTGCGTGATTCGCACCGTGATCGAGCTGCAAAATAAAGTACATGAGCAAAAACTTCGATTCACTTTGAAACTCACATTGTTACGTCTCCATCGGCCGGGTCCAGCAAATCGAGTGTTTCCGCTGAAGTCAACGCTGGTTGAGGTGGTTGAGGTTGTGGAGGTGGTGAAGGCGGCGGTTGCGGTTTCATCGATTCATTCTCTTCAATCAGATCTTCGATTTCCTGGTCTTCTCGCTCAATTTGGCGCGGTACAAACGGCGGAGCATTGACATTGAAGAGCGGACGGTCGGCCATGACAGGAGAAGGAGCTCTACTTGAATTGTAGCAAAAGACGACAAAACAGACGAACTGTAACCGAACTGAACAAAAGCTTTTCCTTTTATACTTTTCAATTTGGCTGACAAATGCAAAAGTATACGTATGCAAATTGAATGAGGGTGAGAGAGAAAGTGAGAGAGTTATGCAAACAACATTTTGAACACAAATTTTCATTCGAAGGGTTGTTCATTTTAAAATCAAAGTGGACAATTCGGTCGTTCAATCTCAAGTAGACAATGAATAGATGACTGTGAACAGATCAGCAGCAGCAATTTCTGTAGACAAATAACATTGACGATCGTGGTAACGGTCCATAATGTTCTCGTCGATCCATTGATGCATAAAGTCAGAAGACGGGCTGAAACAAAACCACATTGGTTATGTTGAACATCAATTCAAATACCATGAGATATCGTTGTGTATTGATGAGGGACAGAATTCGGCGAGTGTAAACGTGTAGTTAAAGATGTAGACCTGAAATACGATTGTAAACAAATCGCTTAGCAACAAACTGACCGTTTCATTCCTGCTGTCCATCCAAAAATTCGGTCCTTCAAACACCCGTTGAGGAATTGAGAAACTGAAATCGAAACGTGCAGATCGCAAAGATAACTCGAAAACGTACGTGACCGAGATCGAAATTTTGGTGCTATAACGGGTGGACAGATCGGCAATAATTGGACCTGAAAAATCACAAAGTAAATTGCATCAGATCGAATTGCTTACCGACTATTTGATGTTGTCCACTGCACCCCCGTCGTTTACGCGGAAAAAAAATCGCGTCCTTGCCATGGCCCGAAGGCCATGGACTTTCTTTCAAACAAATTCATTTTCGTTCATGAACTCTTTTGCGTTTTTTGCTAATGAAATGTTGTTGTTATACGAATTGTTCTTATAATCGTTTGAATACTTCTCGATGCACAATGTTCTTAACTAAACAAACTGTTGGAGTTTGTCGATTGCTTGTTGGAACGAAAACTTTGACTGAGTCCCATGATCGAGCTCGCGACAAAGCAACGTACAGTTGGCCGTGTTCGAATACTTCATGTTCGAGATTCAATCCAACACGTTCGAATGTTTGGCCCTGACTCTTGTTGATGGTCATCGCAAACGCCAATTTCAATGGGAACTGTTTTCGGTTCAATTGGAACATTCCGCGGTAGTCAATTGTGTTGTTAATTCGCGGAATGATGTGTCGTTCGCCTGCGTGATGTCCAGTTAAAATCTGACACTCAACTGAATGGTCATTCATTGCCAAAACCAACAATCGTGTACCGTTGCACAAACCGTCTTCTTGTGACAAATTGCGGATCAGTATCACAACGGCGTTTTTCTTGAGCACTAGTTTGTGTGGTGGCAGCGAACCTTCTTCGATCATATTCAGGTACTCAGGGAGAAGAAGTGTGTTGTCGTCACAGTTTTCAGCATCAATGGCCGTGTCGATTGAAAGGTAGGTTTTGCTTTGGCCATCTAACATATTCAGGACTTTTTCGTTTGACTCATTGACGCCAATGTGTTTGGATACCAATATCGCCGAGTTCCCCATGTCGTTGAACTGTTTGTTTTCAATCAGCTTGCCGAAGATCTCTTGTTCCAAGTTCTGGCCAACTAAACAGTGAGATGGTAAGTTTATCTGTTCGTTTTCGTTATTCAGTGTTCCTTCTCCGACTTGTTTCAGGAAATCAGCAAATTCAACTTCGTTCGGTTTGGTGCGCATGTTGGTAGTCAATTTCAATTTTTCAAACTGATTCCACAAATTTGATGAGCAAATGGACAAATTGATGGTTTCGCCGATGGTACCGTACTTCAGAATTGGCAGAATCTGTCGGAAGTCTCCACCGAGCACGAAGATTTTTCCACCGAATGGTAAGTTGCTATTCATTAGTTCTCTTAGTTTTCGATCGGCGATTTCTAATGCATATCTAGGGGCCATTGGTGCTTCATCCCAAATGATCACATCTGCTTGCATCAACATTTTACCGCCGCGATTGTTGGGAGTCAAAGTTGAGTTCGAATCGCGGTCAAGCGGAACTCCAAGTCCAAATGTTTTGTGGCACGTTCGTCCATTGGGCAACAACAAAGCAGCAATACCTGTGAAGGCACATGTCAAGAACTTCTTTTTCAATCCGAGGATGTAATGACACAATGTTTTGTAGACATACGTTTTTCCAGTACCTCCTAATCCGTCAACAAAAAAAACATTTTTTGTCACAGTCGTTTTGAAGAACATCAAGAATTTTGTGCACGATTACTTTCTGGTCGTCATTCAAAGTTTCGTACATTTCTTTTGCAGATTCGAGCTCTTGCTCGTGGTCAATTGGTTCTTCGATTTCGTCAACGTCGTCTACTGCGTCCATCGATGGGAAGTCTTTAATTGACTTGTTTTCCCGTTGCAAGATTGTGTCAATACGTTTGTATGCTCGTGCAATTGCTTTTGACTTATCTTTTAGTCGACGAGCAAAAAAATCCTCGCTCAGATCATGTCTGAATTTTTCCCACAACAATTTTGGATCGGCTGGGTTGCAATGAATGAGTATGTTGGCAAACAGAGTACGTAATTTTCGTGGCATCAACACCTTAACTGCTTCTTCCATACATTTTACATACTCTTCATCATCTTCTATCAAACCCAATGCCAGACATGCTTCTCCATTATTTTGATATTCAGTTCCGTCAACTGTTCGCAATTCTTGGAAACTTTTCGCACCTTTGACGTGTCGAAGCAAAAGACGTAAGTGCCACAAATCACCTTGACTTGGACTAATTGCATACATCCGACCGATCGTATTGCTGCTTCTTACTCTTGGTTCCCATTGATTGACCGTTTCGGTGTTTTGGTTGGTGAGTACTTTAACTGATTTCCATGAGTAATGAGTTGGGATTTCAGAATACAGAAGTTGGCGCGCGTTTGAATCACGTTCATTTAAGGTAAAATAGTCCATCAGTTTGGTTTTCTTTTCCATTGCTTTTTTCGCTTTTTCAGCATCGCAATCTTCTTCGATGTAGACGGCTTGTTGGTTTTCCAAATGGATTGGCAATCGTTCAATGTGGTGGCTCTTATCGTGCATTTTTAACTTCAGGATCCGATAACATGCTTCGACAGGACCGACGTAACGACCGTCAATGTGGTCTTTGATTTCATCGTGGTTGATGTTCCCCGAAGACTGGAGTTCCAAAGAAGCGGCGTCATAACCTTTGTAAGTGTATTTGTAAAGGTACTTGACATTCTTAATGGAGCTCACAATTTCAACGTTGATATGGCATCGATAGCGCTTCAAAAGGTACCAACTATGTGGGACAACTCGACGGTTATCATACTTCACACCTTTGATTTCAATAGTGCGTCCGTTGTTCGGTCGTTTCAGAAACGGATAGCCGTTTTCGTTGACTTTCGTTTCTTCCAAAAACTGTTTCGGGAACTTGTGTCGGCACTTTCTCTTGATCATGCATGGAGCGCTGGGGTTTTTGTCGCCACAAACTCGATGGATCATGTACTTGCTCACCAATTCTAACAGTTCCGGATCCGATTCTGGCGGCAATTCGGCGCTGAAGTAATTGTCGATGTTTTTTGGTTGCAAGAACTTCTGTCCATCTTTCAGACTTACTAAGCAGTGAATATGTGGAAGTCCGCGTTTTTGGAATTCGGTAACGTAAACATAACATTTCGGTTCACCGAAAATTTGTTTCTTCACCAAGTCGTCAATAATTGCTTCTACTTTCAGGGCAAAGACACGCGCAACGATGTTTCCGGACGATCACTAGCTGTTTGTTTGGCGCCAAGGACGATGGTTTCATTGATGGTTTGTACGATTTCCGGCCAAAGTGCATCGCATGTCATGGTGATGAACAGATCCGGGTTTCCGTTGTTCAAAACTATCGCCATTGCATCCTGGTAGTTCTCACGCATGAAACGTGGTGAGCCGAAGTGAGTCGATGGCAAAATGCGTATTCTTCCAATAGCGCGATCCAGTTTTTGACCGAGTTTGTTCAGACTTGCGTGCAGTTCATGATAGTGAATTGTTTTTAGTTGCTTTTGGTTCATTCGAATCCATTTTATGCGATCGCTTTCCACTTGCACATACGAATCCACGACGAACTGTTGGAACAGTTTCTTACCGTAATGAATTCGACTGTTGGAGTTTTTTTCGAATGGCCAACCGATAACTATGGAATTCAGCACGAGTTAGTCGGGTATGTTTGTTTGCGTTTATTTTCGTCATATCAATTGACCATCCGAGAGTTCCTTTAGGGAAGAACAGTGGGTACAACCAGGAAGTGGCAAATGGGCTCAATGAACTTAGAACTCGTGGTGATGGTTCGTCTTTCAATTGGATGACTAAGGACATTTCACGCATATCTCCAGAAGCGTCGGTTGTAAAAACGGCGCCGATTTCGTCGACAGTTGGTTCGTTGAAACGGTTCGGATCATAACCGGGTCGCATTTTGAACGACATTTGCACATTTTCAACAGGTCGGCCAGCGTTCTCTTCTTCTTTCATCAATTCATTCATCATCATGTGCATTTTAGCGTGCGGGTTATGTTCGCGTATTATCTTGTCCAACAACTCCATTAGTTCCTTCTTGGTTCCGTTAGTCGTGTTCATTCTTCTTTCAACTGCTTCTGCTGGATCAGAAAAGAACAATTGCCGTATTTTCGATCAGCTGTTGCGCTTACACTTTCATCGATCTCGTAACAGATTTGGCCTTGAATTGAAAAGCAGTAAGGACCCGGAGTTGCAAACGATCGCATCTTAACATTGAAGGCGGCGAAACTGTTTGCGGAGTTATACTTGCGGATGTTGTTCAAAAAGTTGTTCGAGAGTGGGTGTTTACCAGTGAACAGATCATCCAATTCTTGTGGCAATTTAGGTAAGTCAGGCAACTCAATTTTACCATGATTGCAGCAGTCGTTGAACGTTTGTTTATTTCCAACTCGTTCTTCTTCAAAATGCAATGCACCGCAAAGACATTCACTGATCATCTTGCTTAGTTGATGGACCGGGACATCAGCTTGTTTGGATGCGACGTTCAGTTGAGTTTGTTTCTGTTGTGCTGTGATTCTCGAAATTTGATGGTGGGCTGCATCTTTAGCCAATCGTTCAGCTTTCTGTTGGTTTGATTCATTTGAACGTGAATTTTGATGTTGTGCTTTATCTTTACTTAATCGATCAGCTTTTTGTTGGTCTGATTCATTTGAACGCGAGTCTTGATGTTTAACTTTGTCTTTAGCCAATCGATCTACTTTTTGTTGTTCAGATTCTGCTTCTCGAACGCTTCTTTGGCGAATATTTTGATCGGATAAACGATTTAATTTTTGTTGATTGGATTCAGAAGCCCGTTTTTTGTTAATGTTTTCACGTTTTTGTCGCAATCGTTTTGCTCGTTTTTCAGCATCTACTTCGTTTTCTAATACAATTACTTCGGATTGACCCATTGGTTCAGCATTGGCATTTTGATTGTCAGTACGAATTGACGAAAACGAAGCCTCCAATGTGTCAAACAGATTCAAACGTTTGTCGAGTCCACTTTCGTTTAATCTTGTTAGAAAAACGCCGTTTGAATGCTGATGTGTGTTCTCGAAGAAGTTTATTGCATTCGAAACAACGTAAGCACCACAATTGCAGGTATCATTTTGCAGATCACTTTGGTATCCAATGTCGTTCAAGAACATATTTGCATTTGGATCCAAACCCGTCCAATGAGCGAAACATTTACTGTAAATCGAATTGATTAACCTATAGACACTTTGAGAAACGGGTTTATGAAACGAATCGCAATAATGCAGAACACAGTGATTGCTGAGTGCCTTCTTTTCCATTACCGCCAAAACGTAGTGCCCACAATTTTGAATTGGGATCAACAAATAAGCGTCTTCGTTTGGAGCGATCGGTGGTTTGACGATGAAATACTTCGACGGATTCGATTCAGCAGAACGGTAGTAGTCGGTCCAAAATGACATCGACATTAAACCAACTTTCAACGAAGTGTTCGCAATCAAAATCAACAAACCAAACACAATTGATTCGAAATCTATCCATTGGCTAATATCCTCCATGTTCGGTAGTTGCAATCTGGACATTTGGCATTCGTTGCGAGCAGCTTCACAGAGTTCATTCGGTTGACAATGAGTGCTGAATTTGTCGCCCAAAACTTGTTCGATAGTGAGCACCGGTTCTTGAGTGTCGATAGCGACGAACGACATTTGTTGTGAAATGTCTGGAGAAGCAATCGATTGTGTTGCTTGAGCAGTTTCAACGATTTGAATTTGTGTGTCTGATGCTTGTGAGTTTTTCGTTAAGTTTGTCATTTGGTTTGTTTTCTCAACCAATTGACTTTGTGCTTGTAATGCTTGTGTGTTTTCAATTTCGATTTTTGATCGTGTTTCCGTTTCTGTTGCTTTTGCTGCTTTCTGTTCCATACGAATCTTACGCATTCGTTCACGGTTTTTACGCTTACGTTCTTCTTCACGCTCCTTTATCTCCTCATCAGTCAGTTGAAGTGGACGTTTTGGCATTTTCGTAATCAAGGTCTTTGGATTTTCTGGTCTTGATGTGGCTGTTTAGACAATACCACGCCACAGGTATTGAATCCTGGCTGTATAAGACTTTGCCGCGCCACTGACAAAATCTGCGTTCAATTCTTTTTATGTCCGGCAATCCGAACCACGTGAAACAATAAACGCGAAAACAATGGGGACAAAAAAATACAACAAACAAAGGGGGGTATTATAAGGAACAATTAAATTAGACTATATAAGTGGGTTATCCCACGAAGATCGCAAATCGACCACTTGACGGCACGATCCACCTGAAATATCCCTTCGCAAATGACAAATCAAACGTGTGTACAACTCACCAATTCGCTCGATCCTTGTGGCAGAATACGAATGATGCGACCTGAAAAGGAACATCAAGATTATTACGATGATGTGAAAGACAAAGATATAACCACGAAACTCAATGTTAAACGACTTACGTTGATACGAAAAACACTCGACAACTGCTCTTTTCACTTTCCAGACGACGAAATGAATTGTGATTACTTAAATTTCCATTCGTTATCGTCGTTAGCATAAAGAGTCTCGTTCATTCGAAAATAAATGAGCTCAAACCGGTCGCACACAGACAAACTTTACTCGATCATTTAGAGTGGGAGGGAGTGGATAGTATAGTAGAAGAATGAGATTAAAAAGCAACCGAGTAGTCTCAACGATCGTAGATATAATAAGCAGTTGTGGAAATTGAATTGAACTTCCGAGACGTTCTTTTCTTTCTATTGGTCTTCAGATTGAGAACAACAAACAACGTTACAATTTATTCTTATGACAAAACAACAACACTATTGCAACAACAGAACAGCGATTAACCTTCTTCTTTTCTCCAAATCCTTGACTTCGACTGCACGCTTCACTTCTGATGGCCGAGTTTTTCGCTCGATGGAGTCCTGGAAATTTTGGGTGCATGGCGCGAGTTGATCCAATCGCCAGATCAAACCACTAACGTTGGAATAAAGGAAGTCGTTCTCTCGGATAAGACTTACCATCGTCGCAAAACTGTGCCTTGACTGCCGCCGCATCATTCTTGTCCATCTCAGCTACCGACGCAAAAATATTCGAACTCAATTTTCAACCGTTTTGACAACATGCCGTTGATAACATTACAGCCCATTATCGCCGATTCAAACTTGCGAATCGTCATCATTCGTGGAATAATCTTCATCAGAAAAGTACGTCCAATTCTGCAAACAATAAATACCGTAATGACAATTTAACTAGAAATTCACCAATTGGATCTTGTTCGGCAACTCATTTCATTGTGCCAAAGTGGTCTTGACGTACTGCTGCTTCGCTTTCATTCCAGACTTCGTGTTGCCTTGAACTTCAACGCTTAATAGCCTTTCGCACATTTTCAACTGTTTGTGAAGCGGAGCGCGACTGAAGCGAATTTGAGGATACGGAATTCATTCGGTCATTGCGATAAGAAGTACCTACAACAAAGTATGTTATAATGGAGTGCATTCTCAAAACTTACATTGCTTGCATGTAAACTCAACTTACCAAAATCGCATGCCATTTCATCCCAAGTCACAACTTCAACGTTTCCACCTTCCAATTGAAATTCGAACTCGAAGAGCGACGCATTATGATCCTCGAGTTTCTGAACTTTCACTGATAGAAACGCGACCAATCATTTTAAATCGATCGCCGAGAAACTGGATACAACGCATAAAAGTCTTTGCGATGTGAAATAGGGAAACCCATAACTTGAAGCAAAAATTGATTGAACGACCACTGAAAACTTCGACAAAAAACACAACCAACCAACAATGACAATGATTTTCGTTTTCCGATTCCAATCACCACTCATTTCTTCTCACGACCGCTTCTTTGCACACAAACACCAAAAAATTAGCATAAGTGAATGGAGAGAGCTCATTTCAGAATAAATGTGCACAAAATCGGTCGATCTCAGGACACAAACAAACAGACGTTACTCAATTATTTTATAGGGAAAACAACTGGTCTTGCGAAGTCCAACCGAAGCTGCAATCAAAAATCGATTTTGAGGCGGTCAAAAGTATTCACCACTCACTTTCAACACCGAATTTCTCCTCCTTTTGCGGCCTTTAGTTTGACCAAACGATTGGCAATTGATGAGTAGAGTTCCTTGACTGTGTCCGCCGAAAATCAGCTTGCACATTCGACGATCTTTTCAGTCAACGCGATTGAATTCGTGAACTGTCCATCGGCGTAGACAAGGTCTGATAGCAGATGCCACACATTTTCGATGATCGACAAATCGGGTGAACATGCAGGCCACTCGACGGTAGAGACTTTCTGACGCTTCAAAAAGTCCATTACGATCTTCGCTTTGTGGATGCTGCAGTTGTCTTGTTGCCACGTCCACGGACGTCCTCCCATTTGGCGATTGCACCACGGGATGTAGACGTCTTTCAAATCCTTCACATACTGCGCAGACTTATAAGTACCGTCTATAATCTAAAAATCATAGCCAAAAGTAAGCAATTTGGTTTTGAGATTGGTTGCACAAACCTTAATCAAAAATTCGCCATTCGCACAGATCGCGCCGAACACCATGACACTTCCACCTCCTTGTTGCCGTTTGATCCGCTGCAGACGAGTGTTCCCAACGCCCCAGGAACCTATACTGTCAGGACCATCGTATGAAAACCTTTTTTCGTCAGTGAAAATCCACGATTCGAAATCAGTGTTCAGCTCGAGGTGGCAAATCGCGAATTTGAGACGTGCAAGCTTGTGAGAAGGTTTCAGCGGTAGAACTTTCTTAGTCAATTGGTAAGAGGCCCCATTGCTGTTCAACGTCCGACGAATTGTACGGCAAGAAGCTGGTATTTGAAACGTTTTTTGGATAATCGTAGACGTGACCCTTTGACCGCGACGAACAAGAGATGTGATGTGCCTTTTCATTTGGCGAACACTTCGGTCAGAAATCAGTCGAGGACGTCCCATTTTCTTCGGTTGAACGTTTCGTACAACTTTCCGCACCGTCAAACTGTCCATTCCCATCTCACGAGCAATCGCACTAATGTTATTGTCCCTCTCAAACAGTCGCAATATTTGAGCTCGCTGTTGCTCGGTGATCATTTTTAAAGACTGTAAACATATTAGAGTAACTGATACTGTTGAAAAAACAACTAACCTAAAGAAGAAACGAGAGAAACCGTCAAAAACCGCGCACTGGCGAAAACTTTTGACCGGCCGAAAACATTCATTCTTGTATTTTTTAAATTGTTTCTGCCTGTTAGTTATTGATTTTGGGGGTATGATATGTACTGTATCTTGTTCATAATTGGTGAAAATTTGAGCCAAATTGGATCAGTAATCTCCGAGAAAAGTGGGTGGTGAAAACTTTTGTCCACCAGTGTAATTGAACTCGCGGGTGATCAACTCGCCAATGCGAAAGGAGATTCTAATCATTGGCGAATTTGATTATTCTTAGATTTGCGTTTATCTACTACAATCAGTCGACCGATTTATGTAACAAATAATCTACTTGAAAGCATTTGTGAGCAACTGATTTGTCTGATTTCTAACTTCACATCAGTCTATAGCGACGGTCAGACGATAAAATCGTTAGCATTTTCGCTACACTTACATATAATTCGGTATTATTACTGACGCTCTTTTTTATTGAGTCACAAATTGAATAGAAGTATTACATCTTCCAGATTATAGACATCGAATCAACTGTTTTCTATGATGTTTACTCATCGTTCTTCTATAGTTGCTTTGATTGTTTTATTAGGGTTAGTTTTGCTTAGTATATGTCTGTCTATGAGCAACATCACCGGGAATCAACTTCAAGCAACAAACATTTTGTATTCAGTTAGCGGATTCGTACATAATAACACTACATAGTTACTTTAGAAAAACGCGAACATCAAAAAACAGCTACGTCTTGGTAACTTAAACCTTCTGATCGAACAAATGCAAAACACACAACGTCAACTCAGTTCACATATTCAGGAACATTTCACATCATTGGACAAACGTTTCAAAGTCATGAATCCACTATTTGACGTAATCGCTCCTCAAAATCATCAAACTAATTACTGGCTTTTTCAGACAGCTATGGCCGGCTTTCGTTACATCTTGCAACCATTTGAACTCATGAATAAGGACAAAGCAAAGTATTTCTTGGAGTTCTCGGATCCTCAGGCATCTTGCAACTACATAACCCTCGGCGTCGGTCATGATTGGGAAGCTGAGAAGAAGATGCAGAAAAAGTATCCGCAGTGTCAATTTTTGGGCGTTGATCCAATTAAAGAAAATCGAAAGCTCGTAGAAGCAGAACCGAACTCGCGGTTTGTGCTTGCGGCTCTTTCCGACACTGTTGGAAATAAGTCGGCGTTAGTCTATGGTAACCTTCAGATGAAGATTGGTTGTTAATTTGAAGTTTAGACAAAGACTACGAAAACAGAAATTTCAACCATAGAGCATTTATAGAGTTTTTGGCGACAGAAAACAAAGGCGAACTAGTCGATTTTATGACTATGGACATTGAGGGGCCCGAGTTCTTGTTGTTGAAAGAAATGCATCGTACGTTAATTCGTAACCAAAGTCCTTAACTAGTCTTGCAGACAAACGACCCGAATTGCCAATCATTTGCCAACTGAATGCAGAGGTTCACTACAATCATCACATGGTCAGATTCCCATGGGAACAAATTTCCAATACGTTCAAATTGTTCTTTGAAGAATCACGTTATGTTCTTCTGAAAACAAACGAACGTTTCGAAGAAGATCGAATATTTTCTCGTATGTTCTTCGTCAACGTCGTTGATGAAGAATGTATCCGGAAGTTTCTTGGCTAATGCAAAATAAGATCGATGTCAATAAAACCTTTTAATTGCTTTTGATTGCTGAATACATTGTCTTACATAGTCGATGGAAGTCGACCTACACAGTTTGATCTTTGGCAGACTGATCATTAAATTTGTAGACTCTCAAGCTACTTATCGTCTGTTTCAAACTGTTGGTTAGGCTTTCATTTGCCGCAAGACATTTTCAAGATGCCTCTCAAACAACTTACATCCAGAAAAGCTATGGCCCATCTCGAAAGACTGCTCTACTATTTAATCCAACAAGTTTCCTTTTTTCGTAACGGACAAAGTATTTGACTAATTTATGCAAAAAGCACAAGTATCCGTGGAGCTTTATTATACGTGACATTAAATGAAGGCGGAACAATAGTAACGATGTTGACCATAAAAAGAAACTGCATTTGTCAGCTATGTTATCTTGGACCTGTCACTTAAATAAATCAAATGTTTCGATCTAGCCTCGAAGATACTTCCATACGACTATTTTTTTGTCTTTTATTTGCTTGTGCGTCTTTTGTGGCATTTTGGTTATACATAAGTGATACGTTCATCGGGCAGCTGTTTCAGTTCAGTGGAAATATAACTCTTTTGGTAGGTTATCTTCCTCAGTCAGTGCTATTTCCAACTGGTTTCAGTTTTCTTTTATTCGTAAATTTGAGCCAAGTTTAAACAATGACACAGATAATACATCTAAGCTTCCCGTAATCTTGTTGTGGAATGAAGCTTTTGCGCCGAATGCATCGTTGTTCTACAATATACAACCCGAATGTCCATACAGTTGTTTGATCACAACTAATCGATCTTATGGTGACGAAGCGGACATCCGAATTATGGATACTGAATATAAAGAATCTGAATGGCCACCAAACAACCCAAAAGCTTACAATGCGCGATGGCTATTCGAATCGCCAGTTGTTGCCAATGGCAAGTTTTTCAATCAGCTATAAAAAGGCATTGTATTAGACTTGAGCTCGTTTCCTCCTAATTTCTTTAACATCACTATTTCGTACCGATCGACCGCCACTGTTTACCATCCTTTTAATGCAGCAGTTAAGCGTGATGGAACTGAGACAGCGGACGAAATCTGGACGCCTGAACAGGTTCATCCAAAGTGCTTCACTATATTTCCGTCCATTTTCAGATCAAAAACTTGGTAGCAAAGAAAACGAAGGGGGTTCTTGCAATAATGACCAACTGTCATATAGTTAACTCTGGCCGATTTGAGTACGTCGAAGAGCTCTCTAAACATATAAACATAACAAAAATTGGAAGTTGCTATGGAAATCGAAAGAGTTCCGAGGAACTGAAGAAACTTTTGGGTTCGTTTTTTGCTTGTTTGCTATTTGTAATCGCGTGAATTAGATGACCATTACTTTGTTTTGGCCTTCGAAAACTCAATTTGTCCCGAATACACGACCGAAAAGTATTGGCGTTTCAGTGATCTGGTGGTTCCAGTTCTGATGAGTCGTGGCATTTTGAATTGGCACAACGTCATTAATGGCACTTTTATTGTAGCTTCAGACTTCGAATCTCCAAGTACATTGGCTGAGCACTTGAATTCCTTAATCGACGATAAATCCGCGTACATGGAGTAAGCTTCTATTGTAATGTTCCTGATACCTCTGCAGGTACTTTGAGTGGACCAAGAGCTATCGAAAAACTTTGCTGGGCAATAGGTGGCCAGCAGCTTTGCGATCAAATACTGGATGTCAATTGTGTCGTATAGAAACTTTGAAGTCGCTTCTACCACCTATTAACATGCAAGAATACTGGAGTGTAAAGGAGTGCGCATCAGATTTTGGGTTCTATTTGATAAATGATACAAAAACTGTAAAAACAATGGAAACTCAAATGGCTGAGTTGGTGCAGCGAACAGCTCGAAGACGATCAGCTTATGGAAAACTCGATGACCTTTAGCTACCAAAGATGTGTGTATAAAAATTTATTGTATTTCTCATGTGTAATAAAGGGTTAACTAATTATATACGGTTTATTGAATATAGTTTATCTGATAGTAAACAAACGATCTGTTCCAAGTTTTTATTTGATCTCCTAATCATTATAACACACGGAGAATATACTTGTTCTAAAAAGCAGTATCGCACTCAAATTCATTGATGTTGAATTTGCTACCAAGTCGATTGCGCTCACGATTGAAACGAACCTGAAAAACGCGATACGGTTACTAGGACCCATTCAACTGGTTGATTACATGCGGCAGATTCAAATACACGTCTGGATTCAACCGATGAAGCCCTCGATCAACATGAGTTCGACGCAAAAGCTCTTCATACCAACACACCGCGGCGCCAAAGTCATAGCTGGGCATAATTTTGTTGCCGAATAGCTGTGGAACAGTCGACAGCATTTTCAGTTGCTCCACACCGAAAATGCAGTTGTAATGACGAAAGAAACCAGGGTTGCATTTTTCATGCGACCACATAACAAATCTAAAAATTGGTATAAAACAAGTAACTATCTTTCATTACATAGTCATTTGCGCATGGAAGATTCCTTTTTCGTAGCAATGACGAGTGTAACCTCCTGGAGCGTCGATGGCATCTGCCGAGTTCAAGGAGCCCATAAATTGTTCATCAACACCAAAGGTTTTCCACTCAAAATTTTTCATAACACCACGCAGATCCAGTTCCTCAAGCATGAAATCAATCATGTCACGTGAGATTGAAATGAAGTCCCAACTTTTGGTCAACGGCAGAACTGGTTTGTGACCGTTGTGTGAGACACGATTCCGAGTTTCTGCATCAGTTGCGATGAATCTTCTTCAAATTCTAACTGACCGTTCTTGAACAAGTGCATGGCTTCGAAGGTCCAATTGGCTTTTGGGTCGATTCGTACTGGCTGTAACTGCACACTTGCAATGTCGTTTGTGCCGTTGAACCACTTGAAGATCTGAATGAGTTCCTGGTTGGTCTTCAAGGGTATGTCGTAGTTCTGAAGTTCAATCATCTCAAGCTCATGTTCAACCTAACCTGCAGCAGAACCAAGTACTTCCATTTAAACTCAACTTTGCTCAAAATCATCATGCACTGATGATACGAATAAGTCATGTTGTGACCATGACTGTCCATTTGAAACTCAATATCCGTAAGAAAGACGTTTGGAAAGCAATCAGCAAGCGCTCGCATTCGCTTGTGAAACAACGGTGAAGATTTGGCGTCCAGAGCGTAGCAGTAGAAGTTATGAGGAGTGTAA
This sequence comes from Aphelenchoides besseyi, assembly GCA_024699855.1. NCBI lineage: Eukaryota > Metazoa > Nematoda > Chromadorea > Rhabditida > Aphelenchoididae > Aphelenchoides > Aphelenchoides besseyi. The sequence continues at coordinate 2,061,122 of JAMPIQ010000002.1, read as the reverse complement.
GTGGCCGCTAGATCCATTTCCAGAAACCGATAGTCCTGCAAAAGTTACATTGGGTCAAATGAACATGTTGTCTACCGTGTAGACCGTGCGAGCAAAAGCGATCGGAAAATCGGCTTCTTCGGGATACAGATCGTCGGTTTGAAAGTAGGCCCGTCGACGAATAGAATCGCAGTCCATCGGCAAAGCGGCTTTGTTTTTTGGGTCACTTATTTTAATCCGATGTTTTGAATACAAATACAATTCATCAATGCGATTAGCAAAAAAAGCAGCACAGTCTAAATTGGCTGTTTCTGTGGGCCTCATCAAACATGGTTCTGTGCAGTTTTGGGAAGTTACGTAAAGGTCATTTTCAAAATTATTGTATAATGAAATGTAGCCAATAAATAGTACAGTTTTAAACAACGTAATATAGAAAATTAGGCGTAAACGGTGAGGATAAATGCAATAAATTCGTTTAATTATCATATCTTAACCCTAGAGTTACAAGGGACAAAAATCTTATCGTTGATAACCAGATTAAACACCAACAATCCAAATTCACCTGGCAATTTTGGTGTTAACTAGTGGATTTACAAGGTTAGGAGAATTTAAGATAGTTTAACATATCTGATAGAAATTATCATTTAAATACAACTATTAAGAAGGTATTAAGAGCTTAATATTACTAACTAGTAAGAGTAGTTAAAATAATAATTCAAATCATTGATTAGTTTATTCCAAAGTGTAAACAGTAGTCATTAAAAGTAGGCTCTTATATTTGTGTAGACATATCAATGTTCTAAACACTTTATAATTGTTTGTGTACACTTTATTTATCGTGTGTAGTGATCAGTGACCAAACATATCTAGCATTATTCAGTCAACTGACCAAATAAGTTGTCACTGCACAAGTAACAAATTCGCTACGATAAAATCGCCGATTTCATTCAACTGATGACCATCCTGTGATTATAAGTAGAAATCGAAAACCAACAAGTTTATTATTCTGTCGAACTCAGAAAATTGTTTGAAGAAAGATGCCGACATACTGCCCATGTCCTACGCTATGCGGTTTACGTACGATCCAAACCAAAAAAGCCAGAACAGTTTGTCTGTCTGTCTGTGTGCGACGATTTTCTCCGCGTTTATTTTCGAATGAAAAAACAGAGTGCAATTCATGCCAATTTGCCTTCCTCTTTTCACTCTCCAATGGAAACAAACTCGACTCGCTTATGCAAAATTACGACTGAACCCCGAAAATCAAAAATTTGTAAATTTATTCCAATCTCGCAGACAAATGAAGGAGAGATTTTGCGTTGGTGGCTGTCAACGTCCTGTTCGTCGCCGGGCTGGTCGTGGTAGTTCGAAAGTGTTGCCGAGTTGTCGCCATCGGTGTTCATTGTTTGCTGCTGCTGCCCATGTAGCCGGATTGGTTATGCGGGGGTGCCCAAGGTGTTTTCGTATCTCGTCCTCCCATCTAATTCGGGGTCGGCCATCTCCGAAGCGCCGTGTGGTTGTCGGCTGCCATACTGTGAGTGCGTGGGACCATCGCGCTTGCGGTGCCTGGGTTTGGTTGCCGAGAATACGACCAGCGAATTTCCACTTGCGTCGGCGAGCGGCTGTAACGACATCGGTGAGCAGTGTGACTGACCGTATCCACGCAGAGGGTTTTTTGTCGCGAAGACGTAGGCCCAACATTCTTCGTTCCATTGTTCGTTGTGTTTTGGCAATTCGCTCGTAGGTTCCCGCAGTGGCTGCCCAGGTTTCCGAAGCGTAGAGTAGCGTCGGAAGGATGACGGCGTTGAAGTATCGTCGTTTGTGGCTGACGGCGACTCGTTTGTCCACAAGGAAGCGTTTCATTCGTCCGAATACTGCCCAGGCTGCTCCAATTCTTCTTCCTGCTTCTTTGCCGTGGTCCCGTCGGTGTTGTATGAGCTGACCGAGGTAGACGAACGAATCCACTCGTTCTACCGGTTGACTGTTGATGCTGATCGTTGCGGTGATCGTTTTGTTGTTGCGGTCGGCGTTCAGCCATTTCGTCTTCTTTGCGCTGATTTCTAGGCCGACTTGTGAGCACGAGTGGTTGAGTTTGGTTGCCATAGACTGCAGTTGAACGGGGTTCTTCGCTATTAGAGCAATGTCGTCTGCGTAGGCCAGAAGGTGTAGTGGCCGTCCATCGATGTCGATACCTTCGTCGTTATGCCAGCTTATTCGGTCGAGTGCGTATTGGAGAACCAGGATGAAGATGAGCGGTGAGAGAGCGTCGCCTTGCCGGACTCCGCGTTGGACGTCGAATCCGACTCGTTTGTTGGCTACTTGGAGTGAAGATGTTCCACCAGCGTAAAGAGTTTTGACCATGGCCGTTGTGTCGTTGTCTACTCCAAAGTGCTCGAGCGCTTCCCATATTGCGTCGAACGTAACGCTGTCGAATGCCTTCTTGAAGTCCACAAAAAGCACGGTCATCGGATAGTGGTATTCGTGGCTTTTTTCGAGAAGTTGGTTGATTGCCTGTAGATGATCGGCCGTGGAAAACGTGCGGCGAAAACCAGCCTGATCAGGAGGGAGTTTAAAGTCAACACCCCCTCAATCCGTTTAGCGAGTGCTTTTGTGACCACTTTGTAGTGTTGGGAGGAGACTGATCGGCCGATAATTTCCAATATCTTCTCGCTCACCGCTTTTGTGCAATAGAGTCGTGGCTGCATGTGCAAATGTGGGCGAGCCGGTCGGCGATCAATTGTGTTCCGTGCTTTGCGGCTTTCGATCGGATTCCATCGATGTCTGGAGCGGTGTTGCCACGGATTGTATTCGCGGCTGTTCGGAGTTCGTGACCGGAAAGTGGGTGTGCGAGAGCGGTGTTGTGCTCGTATGCAAACGTACCGGTTGTAGCCGCGTATAATCGTGTATAGAACGCCGCGGCTACGTCCATAGCTTCGGTGGTGGTTGTGGTGAGCGTGCCATCTGGTCTTCGTAGTTGGGTGAAGTGTCTTCGCTCTCTTAGCATTTCCGTTCTTCCGCGTTTCAGTCTGTTTCTTTCGATTGCTCGTTGGAAGACGGCTGTGTGGTGGTGCTGTAAATCGTCTCGGATGGACCAGCGAGCTGCTTTGCAAGCGGTAGCGTAGGCGATGGCGGAGTGCGACGTTGCGTTTCGGCCATAATGTTCTTGCCGACGGCGTTGTAGGAGCATGCGAGTTCGATCGGAGATGCGTGGTATTGGCGTCCATCGGTCCTCGGCGTGTTTGGCGGCGTCTCGGAGAGCGTCTCTTAGCCGTGACCATTCGGCTTCGATTTCATCGGTTGTCGTGAGGTCGATTGGTGGTGCTTGGAGAAGTGTTGGGTTCATGGCCAGTCGCATAGTGAGCTGTTCTCCATCGTAGTCAGCCGGGAGTTGGTACTGTCGATGGGTGCGGCGACGGACCGGGCCAAAACGGATTCTTGTTCGTAGGGCTCTGTGATCTGAACCGCCATTGAGTTTGCCGATCACGTGGACGTCTGTCACAGTTGAGAGCTGTCGGACGAGAACGTGGTCGATTTCGCAGGTCAAGCGGAGGCCATTTGAGTGCCATGTCCATCGGCGGTTCTTCGGTTTCCGGAAAAAGGAGTTAGCGATATAGAAACGTTCAGAGGCCGCAAAGTTCACCAGTGCATTTCCTCTTTCATTTCGTTTTCCCAAGCATTGACGGCCAACGTACTGTTCGGACGGTCGATCGTGCCCCACCTGGGCGTTCCAGTCCCCCATTACAATGTCGTGAAAGTATCGGTGGCCATTGAGTGATGCGCGAAGGTCTTCCATGAAGCTTTCGTACTCGTCGTCATCGCGGGAGGAGGGCGGAGCGTACACTTGTGTGATTCGAGCTTGTTGCCCATTGGGCAATCGAAGTACCATTTGTATTATTCGTTCGTTTATTGGCAGGATTCGCGTGATCAGCCGGGTTGTGTGGTCGGGGGCGAGGAAGCCAACTCCTGCGTGCGTAGGCCCGTTCTCTTCATTTCCGGAGTGGTAAAAGTGAAGGCCAGACTGTAGTCGTTCCGCGTGGTAGATTCCGTGCCGGCGTGTGGATGAGATACCAAGGACATCGAATTTGATTGGCGCGATTTCGGTTTCCAGAGCAGTAAGTCGTTCTTCGCTTGCGATTCCTCGGCAGTTGAGAGATGCGATTCGAAATTCGGCCCGGCGACGTTGTTGACGTTGACGCCTTTTCGCAGACGGCTCCAGGGCCATACCGAGGTCCAGCGACGGGTGGTCTCGGGACTTCCCAGTTGACCGGAGAGCGACGATCGGACACGACCGCTCGCTGTGGGGTTCACCCAAGAAGTGGAAAATCAAAAATGAATATGGAAATTTACATCAAATCAACGCAACTTCCGTCGTCTTCACCAATCGAAAGCCGCGACTCTTCAATCCGCATCGGTAAGTCTTTTCCTTTTACTTCCTACCTAATCATCGCCTGTTTGCAGATTTGGACTGGATCGCTTCATCGCCCGCATCTTCTACAGTCGGCGCACTAAATTCGGCAAGTCCATTTTACTCTTCGTTCCTTACTTCTTTCGCTTTTAGATTTTAGTTCTAACTCTCTCTGATCTCAACGACCATCAGCCGACTTCTTCAACGGGCAGGCGGAGTGCAACGGTAAGCTCTCTTCCACTTCTCAGCTTCCATTCATCTCTTTCATTTCAGTTACAAAAGTCGCATTGTCTTCGATCAATGCGCGTGGCTGTCCTCGAAACTATTCGAGTTTCCAAATGGTAAGCGACTTTTGCTTTACCTCAGTTAACACCTCCCTTTAGTCATCGGACCTTGAAATCGAGAACGAAACCGATTAATCGCGATTCTCTTTTTTCGCCCGATGTGCCGTCTGTTATCTTCTTTCTTCATAAACTCTTTTCTTTATCTTAAAATTTTCTTAAACAAAGCTAAACCCAAGTAGCTTCCCGCCGCGGAGCGGCGGGGAGCTGCTTGTCCCATTAATAAAAGTGACAAGTATGTTTCGTGGCCCCCCTTCGGGGGGACCTATTTTGTATAACGTCGAATTTACCAAATTTCTTCCACACATGCTTTTTATGGACATTCTATTTATAAGAAATGGTATAAAGTATCACATGAAGTAGATATCTTTTAATCGTTCATCAAAAACTGTGTCGATAATAAAACCTAAGTTTATTCCAAAAAACAAACATTAACAAAAATTTTACATAGGTAATTGACGTTTGCGTTGAGGAGTGCGGAAGACACGCAGGATTGGGCTGTTTTGTTCGATCGATTGCCCGGTAATTGTGTACTTTTCAACGTCAATAGACACGTCTTTCCACGTGCCCAAAATTTCAATTTCGCATCCTATTGATAATGGGTGTGGAAGAAGCGTGAATTGAACCGGTGATGCTACATCTTTTGTCACGACGTGTCCATGGAAGAACCCATTCAAGAGTTTCGGCACCACCTTTACGTAACAGGTTGATCGGAACTTTCCGAACTGAGTACGCGCATCGGATAGGTTGATCATCGGCGCCTCTTGAGATGCAACAACGTTCGGTGACAGGTTTGTGACGTTCGATTGGCGACCATAGACCAGCTTGAACGGAACGTTTCCCGTGTTGAACGCAGGGTTAACATCGGCAACTTTCAGGCACGAAAAAGTTGCATTGAAATCAGGTCGAACTTCGCGAACCAATCGCTCGGCGTCTTCTCGCCACGCTTCGATAAGAACCGAATTTCCGTCGTTGTTCGTCGCCAAAACTGTGGAGACCGGCAGAAGTTGAGCTCCCACACGTTTCACACCATCGACTCGTATGACGGTCAAACGAACATTCCTGAAATATCATGTAAACGAAGGTAATGATAATAAAATATACATATTTTGTTGTTTTGGTTCAAAAGTAGCGAGTTCATCTGCACACGTCAAATCGTCTGCTGCAATTGAATAGATGTTAAACGTAAGAACAACTCTGTAATCAAACCTTGTTCGAGAGATTGATCGAAAAACGGCTGAGCCATTTCGTAGTCGTGAGCCTCAACTAAAGCATGTTTGTCAAATGTTTTGAGATGTAAAAACGTACCATCGACTTCGTTTGCAATTTGAGCTACGCGATCGACAACTGGCGCGTTAGCTGAACAACAATGTTACGTTAATTTTCACCATATAAACGCTTACGATTTTGTTGAACAACTTCCGCAATTTGCGCTGCTTCATGTCCTTGTTCTTGTTGATGCTGTTGTTGTGCATGATTGTTGGTATCGACGGAAATTTCTAAATAACGATTTTACATCAAGTTGTGCAGTTCAAAACTCACGATCTTGGTTGACTATTTGGTTTTGTGGATGCACCACATTTACGTCGCCCCTATTCTCCATTGCTAAAAAAGTGGTGATCAATTTTGCAAACAGAAACATACCATTGATTTCATAATTCCAATTCTCGTCGTCGTCGTCACCATAGTCCACAAAGTTGTTGAGAAATTGACGTTCTGCCATGCTGAAGACAACAAACTGAATAACCGAGTGAAGTGAACGAACTCCTCTTATATGCAGTTTACGTAGTCGACGTGTGTATCTCTGATTTGTTCGAAATTTGAAACATGTCAATCGCTAATTGGTTCTGAACAAATTTGCATAAAGAGCGCTCATTCCAAAAAACGCTGCACGAATGCGGTCGCTCTCCGGACACTAAAAATAGAGAGACGCGGCGCATTTGTTGTTGGTGAGGAAAAGGAGGATCTTTATTCTTGCAATACATCTCATTATACAATCAAAACTAACGTATACAAACTTTTCAATAGGGAAAAAATGCATTTTATTGGTTGAAAACATACACACGATCACGTTTTGCGGTTAACACAAATTGAGTCGTTTATTCGCATATGATTTTGGGGGATACTTTGGAACCGACATCACAACCTTCGCACCTTTGAAATGTAGACGGGAACAGCCGGGACCCAAGATGGAGACACGGTCTGAGGTGTGAGTTTGGTGCTCCGGTTGTGATGTGGTTTTTCCAGTGTACAATAGAAAAGAGAAAGATAACAATAGATATTCGACTTTGGTAGAAATCCTTGAAGATGATCGTAAGAGAATCGTTTAGCAGTGATCGGTTTCATTTTGGTTGTCCATTCAAAAAGCCGGTTGAGTTTGCACATGAACAGAGAATGAGAATCTGAACGATGAATGTTCAAATAACAACGCAAATAGTCAGAACTTACTTCATTGACATTGACAACCATGATCATTGAGTACGTAGAGAAACCGAAAGTACGAGATCTGAAGAAACAAAACATGAAATTGAATAAACCAAATTGCTTACCATTTTTGTTGCCGTCCACCATCGCCGTCCGTCGATAAACGCAAGCACGATGATGCCATGGCCCGAAGGCCATGGACTTGTCTTAAAATTTGAAGAGATTTTTGTTTAGTTCGTTGGTTTAGACACTTTGTAATTGGTCTACTTACTTCCAGTTAAGTTGCTATTCACAAACGATTGAAAATTTCACGATGCACAATATTCTTTACTAAGCAGTCACCATTATCTTGTCGGTCATTTGCTTGAGTTAAAACTTTCACTGAATCCCAAGAGCGTGCACGAGACAAAGCAACGTACAACTGACCATGTTCGAAAACTTCGTGCTCGAGATTCAATCCAACACGTTCGAATGTTTGGCCCTGACTTTTGTTGATTGTCATCGCAAACGCCAATTTCAATCGAAATTGTTTCCGGTTCAATTGGAACATTCCGCGGTAGTCAATTGTGTTGTTAATTCGCGGAATGATGTGTCGTTCGCCTGCGTGATGTCCAGTTAAAATCTGACACTCAACTGAATGGTCATTCATTGCCAAAACCAACAATCGTGTACCGTTGCACAAACCGTCTTCTTGTGACAAATTGCGGATCAGTATCACCACGGCGTTTTTCTTGAGCACTAGTTTGTGTGGTGGCAGCGAACCTTCTTCGATCATGTTCAAGTACTCAGGGAGAAGAAGTGTGTTGTCGTCACAGTTTTCAGCATCAACGGCCGTGTCGATTGAAAGGTAGGTTTTGCTTTGGCCATCCAACATATTCAGGACTTTTTCGTTTGACTCGTTGACGCCAATGTGTTTGGATACCAATATCGCCGAGTTCCCCATGTCGTTGAACTGTTTGTTTTCGATCAGCTTGCCGAAGATTTCTTGTTCCAAGTTCTGGCCAACTAAACAGTGAGATGGTAAGTTTATCTGTTCGTTTTCGTTGTTTAGTGTTCCTTCTCCGACTTGTTTCAGGAAATCAGCAAATTCAACTTCGTTCGGTTTGGTGCGCATGTTGGTAGTCAATTTCAATTTTTCAAACTGATTCCACAAAGTTGATGAGCAAATGGACAAATTGATGGTTTCGCCGATGGTACCGTACTTCAGAATTGGCAAAATCTGTCGGAAGTCTCCACCGAGCACGAAGATTTTTCCACCGAATGGTAAGTTGCTATTCATTAGTTCTCTTAGTTTTCGATCGGCGATTTCTAATGCATATCTAGGGGCCATTGGTGCTTCATCCCAAATGATCACATCTGCTTGCATCAACATTTTACCGCCGCGATTGTTGGGAGTCAAAGTTGAGTTCGAATCGCGGTCAAGCGGAACTCCAAGTCCAAATGTTTTGTGGCACGTTCGTCCATTGGGCAACAACAAAGCAGCAATACCTGTGAAGGCACATGTCAAGAACTTCTTTTTCAATCCGAGGATGTAATGACACAATGTTTTGTAGACATACGTTTTTCCAGTACCTCCTAATCCGTCAACAAAGAAACATTTTTTGTCACAGTCGTTTTGAAGAACATCAAGAATTTTGTGCACGATTACTTTCTGGTCGTCATTCAAAGTTTCGTACATTTCTTTTGCAGATTCGAGCTCTTGCTCGTGGTCAATTGGTTCTTCGATTTTGTCAACGTCGTCTACTGCGTCCATCGATGGGAAGTCTTTAATTGACTTGTTTTCTCGTTGCAAGATTGTGTCAATACGTTTGTATGCTCGTGCAATTGCTTTTGACTTATCTTTTAGTCGACGAGCAAAATCCTCGCTCAGATCATGTCTGAATTTTTCCCACAACAATTTTGGATCGGCTGGGTTGCAATGAATGAGTATGTTGGCAAACAGAGTACGTAATTTTCGTGGCATCAACACCTTAACTGCTTCTCCCATACATTTTACATACTCTTCATCATCTTCTATCAAACCCAATGCCAGACATGCTTCTCCATTATTTTGATATTCAGTTCCGTCAACTGTTCGCAATTCTTTGAAACTTTTTGCACCTTTGACGTGTCGAAGCAAAAGACGTAAGTGCCACAAATCACCTTGACTTGGACTAATTGCATACATCCGACCGATCGTATTGCTGCTTCGTACTCTTGGTTCCCATTGATTGACCGTTTCGGTGTTTTGGTTGGTGAGTACTTTAACTGATTTCCATGAGTAATGAGTTGGAATTTCAGAATACAGAAGTTGGCGCGCGTTCGAATCACGTTCATTTAAGGTAAAATAGTCCATTAGTTTAGTTTTCTTTTCCATTGCTTTTTTCGCTTTTTCAGCATCGCAATCTTCTTCGATGTAGACGGCTTGTTGGTTTTCCAAATGGATTGGCAATCGTTCAATGTGGTGGCTCTTATCGTGCATTTTTAACTTCAGGATCCGATAACACGCTTCGACAGGACCGACGTAACGACCGTCAATGTGGTCTTTGATTTCATCGTGATTAATATTGCCGGATGATTGCAATTCCAAGGAAGCGGCGTCGTAACCTTTGTAAGTGTATTTGTAAAGGTACTTGACATTCTTAATGGAGCTCACAATTTCAACGTTGATATGGCATCGATAGCGCTTCAAAAGGTACCAACTATGTGGGACAACTCGACGGTTATCATACTTCACACCTTTGATTTCAATAGTGCGTCCGTTATTTGGTCGTTTCAGAAATGGATAACCGTTTTCGTTGACTTTGGTTTCTTCCAAAAACTGTTTCGGGAACTTGTGTCGGCACTTTCTCTTGATCATGCATGGAGCGCTGGGGTTTTTGTCGCCACAAACTCGATGGATCATGTACTTGCTCACCAATTCTAACAGTTCCGGATCCGATTCTGGCGGCAATTCGGCGCTGAAGTAATTGTCGATGTTTTTTGGTTGCAAGAACTTCTGTCCATCTTTCAGACTTACTAAGCAGTGAATATGTGGAAGTCCGCGTTTTTGGAATTCGGTAACGTAAACATAACATTTCGGTTCACCGAAAATTTGTTTCTTCACCAAGTCGTCAATAATTGCTTCTACTTTCAGGGCAAAGACACGCGCAACGATGTCCGGACGATCACTAGCTGTTTGTTTGGCGCCAAGGACGATGGTTTCATTGATGGTTTGTACGATTTCCGGCCAAAGTGCATCGCATGTCATGGTGATGAACAGATCCGGGTTTCCGTTGTTCAAAACTATCGCCATTGCATCCTGGTAGTTCTCACGCATGAAACGTGGTGAGCCGAAGTGAGTCGATGGCAAAATGCGTATTCTTCCAATAGCGCGATCCAGTTTTTGACCGAGTTTGTTCAGACTTGCGTGCAGTTCATGATAGTGAATTGTTTTTAGTTGCTTTTGGTTCATTCGAATCCATTTTATGCGATCGCTTTCCACTTGCACATACGAATCCACGACGAACTGTTGGAACAGTTTCTTACCGTAATGAATTCGACTGTTGGAGTTTTTTCGAATGGCCAACCGATAACTATGGAATTCAGCACGAGTTAGTCGGGTATGTTTGTTTGCGTTTATTTTCGTCATATCAATTGACCATCCGAGAGTTCCTTTAGGGAAGAACAGTGGGTACAACCAGGAAGTGGCAAATGGGCTCAATGAACTTAGAACTCGTGGTGATGGTTCGTCTTTCAATTGGATGACTAAGGACATTTCACGCATATCTCCAGAAGCGTCGGTTGTAAAAACGGCGCCGATTTCGTCGACAGTTGGTTCGTTGAAACGGTTCGGATCATAACCGGGTCGCATTTTGAACGACATTTGCACATTTTCAACAGGTCTGCCAGCGTTCTCTTCTTCTTTCATCAATTCATTCATCATCATGTGCATTTTAGCGTGCGGGTTATGTTCGCGTATTATCTTGTCCAACAACTCCATTAGTTCCTTCTTGGTTCCATTTGTTGTGTTCATTCGTCTATCAACTGCTTCAGCAGGATCAGAAAAGAACAACTGGCCGTATTTTCGATCAGCTGTTGCGCTTACACTTTCATCGATCTCGTAACAGATTTGGCCTTGAATTGAAAAGCAGTAAGGACCCGGAGTTGCAAACGATCGCATCTTAACATTGAAGGCGGCGAAACTGTTTGCGGAGTTATACTTGCGGATGTTGTTCAAAAAGTTGTTCGAGAGTGGGTGTTTACCAGTGAACAGATCATCCAATTCTTGTGGCAATTTAGGTAAGTCAGGCAACTCAATTTTACCATGATTGCAGCAGTCGTTGAACGTTTGTTTATTTCCAACTCGTTCTTCTTCAAAATGCAATGCACCGCAAAGACATTCACTGATCATCTTGCTTAGTTGATGGACCGGGACATCAGCTTGTTTGGATGCGACGTTCAGTTGAGTTTGTTTCTGTTGTGCTGTGATTCTCGAAATTTGATGGTGGGCTGCATCTTTAGCCAATCGTTCAGCTTTCTGTTGGTTTGATTCATTTGAACGTGAATTTTGATGTTGTGCTTTATCTTTACTTAATCGATCAGCTTTTTGTTGGTCTGATTCATTTGAACGCGAGTCTTGATGTTTAACTTTGTCTTTAGCCAATCGATCTACTTTTTGTTGTTCAGATTCTGCTTCTCGAACGCTTCTTTGGCGAATATTTTGATCGGATAAACGATTTAATCTTTGTTGATTGGATTCAGAAGCCCGTTTTTTGTTGATGTTGTCACGTTTTTGTTGCAATCGTTTTGCTCGTTTTTCAGCATCTACTTCGTTTTCTAATGCAATTACTTCGGATTGACCCATTGGTTCAGCATTGGCATTTTGATTGGCTTCACAAAATGATGAGAACAAAGCTTCCAATGTGTCAAACAGATTCAAACGTTTTGCGAAACCGTCTTCGTTTAACTTTGTTAGAAAAACGCCATTTGAATGTTGATGTTTGTTCTCGAAGAAGTTTATTGCATTCGAAACAACGTAAGCACCACAATTGCATGTATCATTTTGCAGATCACTTTGGTATCCAATGTCGTTCAAGAACATGTTTGCGTTTGGATTCAAACCCGTCCAATGAGCGAAACATTGACTGTAAATCGAATTGATTAACCTATAGACAGTTTGAGAAACGGGTTTATGAAACGAATCGCAATAATACAGAATACAATGATTGCTGAGTGCCTTCTTTTCCATTACCGCCAAAACGTAGTGTCCGCAATTTTGAATTGGGATCAACAAATAAGCGTCTTCGTTTGGAGCAATCGGTGGTTTGACGATGAAATACTTCGACGGATTCGATTCAGCAGAACGGTAGTAGTCGGTCCAAAATGACATCGACATTAAACCAACTTTCAACGAAGTGTTCGCAATCAAAATCAACAAACCAAACACAATTGATTCGAAATCGATCCACTCACCAACGTTCTCCATGTTCGGTAGTTGCAATCTGGACATTTGACATTCGTTGCGAGCAGCTTCACAGAGTTCATTCGGTTGACAATGAGTGCTGAATTTGTCGCCCAAAACTTGTTCGATAGTGAGCACCGGTTCTTGAGTGTCGATAGCGACGAACGACATTTGTTGTGAAATGTCTGGAGAAGCAATAGATTGTGTTTCTTGAGCAGTTTCAACAATTTGAATTTGTGTGTCTGATGCTTGTGAGTTTTTCGTTAAGTTTGTCATTTGGTTTGTTTTCTCAACCAATTGACTTTGTGCTTGTAATGCTTGTGTGTTTTCAATTTCGATTTTTGATCGTGTTTCCGTTTCTGTTGCTTTTGCTGCTTTCTGTTCCAAACGAATCTTACGCATTCGCTCGCGATTCTTACGCTTACGTTCTTCTTCACGCTCCTTTATCTCCTCATCAGTCAGTTGAAGTGGACGTTTTGGCATTTTCGTAATCAAGATCTTTGGATTTTCTGGTCTTGATGTGGCTGTTTAGACAATACCACGCCACAGGTATTGAATCCTGGCTGTATGAGCAACATCACCGGGAATCAACTTCAAGCAACGAACACTTTGTATTCCGTTAGCGGGTTCGTACATAATAACACTACATAATTACTTTAGGAAACGCAAACATCAAAAAACAGCTATGTCTTGGTAACTCAAGCCTAGTGATCGAACAAATGTAGAACACACAACGTCAACTCAATTCACATATTCAAAACGAATTTAATGATTCGTATAAACGTTGGCGAGTTTTGCATCCATTGTTCGAGGTATTTGTTTTCTAACAAGGAGTGCTTGTCATCGATCCCCGCTGTAATTTGACGTCGTTGGTATCAATCGACGCGTCTCGATGAGCTGAGCATTACTGTATTAGTTATTTTTGCTCAATCGTAGAACTGGCCAAGTTATTGGCCAAAAACCAAAAATAAAAAAATCGCTAAAATCGTACTATCGATCATGCTGATTATCGTGGTGAAAACCGTTTCTTTTTATCGCGCTTCATTCTGGAGATATTGGCCGTTTTATTTGGCCTCAATTTTTTTTGAGTTATGGTCCGGTCGTTTTCAATTGAAAATGTGAGCAGCGGTGGCCGAGTGGTTAGTGGCTAGCGACTCCAATTGGGTCGTTTGTTCGACTCTCTCTGCGGTCGCTATTATCTTTTGTTTGGTTTTTACAAAACACGGTTTCTCTTCAAAAAAAACTCACAACAGAAATTCGTTTCAATCAAAAATTTCCCTTGAAAATCAAGGGCTCGAAACAAGGGAAAATCGGGTTTCACAGGGGGGAGTACGTGCAAAAATTTCAGAATTGAAAATTCACTTTTCATCAACAAAAAGTGAAGGAATTTGTTTAATTCTTTAAAAATTTTTGTTTTAGTATTTAATGTCAAGTAAATTAAGTGTATTTTTTAAAAAATAGCTACCAATGTACGTGGTAGTCGACAAAGAAATGGCGAAAACACAGATTCTGTTCGCAATAGCTGCAGATAAGAAGTGATGAAGATTCGCAGTTTTCGCGATCGCATGTCAAATTGCCGTTAAAACAGTATTGAACAGGGTGTTGAAATTGTTCCGTCGCTTCGCCGTCATCGTAGCCTGCTTGTCTCCACGAGTGTCGGCGGAAATCGTAAAATCGCGGAGCAGAAAACTGATTATGAGTTAGTGACATCAGTTTGATTGCGTTGTCGCGTTGATACATCATCGTTTCGGTGTTGAACAGAATCGCATGGTCGTGGATTTTGCGGACAAAATTCTTCCACATTCGGAAAAAGAAGACGTCTAGAGGCTGCGCCAAGTAGGTGACGTGCTTCGGAATTATTCGAATGTTGATTCGGCGATCTCCAGGTCGAACGGAGTTGACCGCGTCTTCATTACGAAAGCCAACCCACGAATCCAAAATAAAGATTGCGTTGTTTGGCATGAACGGGAACGCGCATTCATCCAAGAACTTCTTCATTGTTTCTAGATTCATGATGGAACTTCGCCCCGAAGCCACGACCATGTTGCGGCAATCATTTTCTGGCTGCAAAAAGATGGTTAGGTCATAAGAAACGAGTGGACTTACCCGTTGCGCAAAGTGTCTAACGTTCGGACCGAAAACACCATTTGGCTCTTTCAATTGCATAAACAGTCGCGGGTGAAGTGTTCCGTCCATTGAGACCAACGGCACAACGGTAAAGGAATGGGTCATCGCACTGGTTGAACTTGTGCGTCCATACACTTGTCGTTGCCCACGATCGGCGAGTCCACGTCCCGAATGAAATTCCAACTGACATCCGCAGTGGTCGGCATTGAAGACAGAACTCGCAGGAATACGAAGACGTTGAACTTCTTCCCGAATTTGGGCGACGAAATTTTGAGCGGTTGCCGAGTGCTGTTCTTCGGTGTTTTGCGACGCGCGAGTCACAAATTTTGTAATTTTCCTGTCTACGATTCCAAAACGTCGTTTGAAACGGTCGCACCACGAGCGAGATGCTCTGAACGTAATTGGTTCCATCAACTCGTCGTTTGATTTCGCAGCAAAACGGCGCAAATCGTGCGATCGGATGACTTTATGATCGTTTTTAGCCTCCTGGTACTTTGCGTATGTCGCTGTTTCAATTTCGAGTAGAGCTCGTCTTCGCGTTTCTAATTCCGTTTCATTTCGCAACCATTGAGTTTTGAATCTGAAAGACTCATAAAATGAAGTAATTGCACATAACTTACATTTTGAAACGCCTCCAGGCCGTTTCGCTGTCGAGAAATCGATAGCGACGTTGAACAGCCGACTTAGATCGATAGCTTGCAACATTTGCAGGAACAGGGTGATTGCCCTCAACTTTGCAGTAGAAACGAACGGCTGCCTTCATTTGATCGATTGTAATTTCACGACCGCCGATAGTGTAATGATGTGCGAGCGGTTCAGAAACCTCTTCTTCATCGGATCCATCACGAAACTCCAAATCCACTGTCGCTCCACTATCTTCGTCATCCGAACCCGGCGAGCCCAAATACTCATCTTCTTCAACGTCCATTTCATCGGCGCCAGCGACTGTCTCGATCAAACTTGCAAGTCGGGAAGCAAGTCGACGTTCCATACGATTAGCATTGCGAGTCGATACATCAAATGGAGTTTGAAACTTCTCAACCAAAAGTCGAACAACCACATTTGCGTCGATCATTTTTGTCGAATGTGTCGAAAATGAGAGTTTCGATTTTGAAGCACGAAGGACCGTGGTAACAACTCTCCATCGGTGCAATTTTGTTGTAAATGAAAAAAAGTAAAACGCAAAAATCTTGTTAGCTTGCACAACAACATTTCCTCCCTTTACACCGCCTTGCTCCCTTACTTACACTGCTTCTTAACCACTCGGCCACCGCTGCTCACACTTTCAATTGAAAACGACCGGACCATAACTCAGAAAAATTTGAGGCCAAATGAAACGGCCAATATCTCCGTAATAAGGCACGATAAAAAGAAAAGGACTTCACCACGATAATCAGAATGATCGATAGTACGATTTTAGCGATTTTTTTATTTTTGGTTTTTGGCCAATAACTTGGCCAGTTCTACGATTGAGCAAAAATAACTAATACAGTAATGCTCAGCTCATCGAGACGCGTCGATTGATACCAACGACGTCAAATTACAGCGGGGATCGATGACAAGCACTCCTTGTAAGAGTACACAAGTTAATTGATACATGTTTCAGTCAGCTATGAATGGTTTTCGTTTCATGTTGCAACCATTTGAACTTATAAATAAGGACGAAACAAAATACTTCCTGGAGTTCATAAACCCCAATGCTTCGTGCAATTTTGTGACTTTGGGCGTTGGAAAGGATTGGACTATAGAAAAAGCTATGCGACAAAAGTACCCGCAATGTCACTTCATGGGTGTCGATCCGGTGAAGGAAAACCGAGAAATAGTTGAAGCAGAACTGAATTCTCTATTTGTTTTGGGAGCCGTTAGCGATACAGTCGGTAATGAATCAGCTTATATCTTAGGTAACTTGACTACTCTAAACGTCTTAATGTTGTTTTATAGACGACAGATACGTCGATCGAAAGATCTCTCATAGAGCTTTCGTTGAGTTGTTGCCAACTGAAAATAAAGGCAAACTAATCGATTTTCTGTCCATCGACATTGAGGGGCCCGAATTTATGCTATTGAAGGAAATTCATTGTGAGTAAATTTACTGAATTGTATTGATTTTTTTTAGATCAACGAGCAAAATTGCCAGTAATTTGTCAAATTAATGTCGACATTCATTATGGGCTCGACGGACAAAACATACGATGGGAGAAGATATACGGTATTTTTAGCGCAATATTTGAAGAATCGCACTTTATTCTTTTGAAGTCATTCATTACTAGATGGGGACGCGAGTTATTCATCAACGTTGGCAATCAAGAATGCATTCAAAAGTTTCTCTGTTGATTTCAAATGACCGTCGTCTGATATCAAGTTTAGGATATAACGATGTTATATCTTTAGTAATTCAGTTTTATTATTCAATTGCACATTATTTAGCTGCAGGTACGAGCTTAATAAGAACAAATTGTCGTATAAATTCTTTATTTGCATTTGAGATTCTTGAGTTGTTTGTATTCGACTGCCAATTTAGAAGAAGGTATTCCGATGTAAGCACAAGGATATGGAATGTTATTTTTGTCGCACTTGTGTTTCCTCTAAACCTCTTTTTGTTTGGGTTTAACTGGACAACCAACTTTTATTTCGAATGCCGCAGAACTGTGATGGTAAACACCCGGACTGTTTTCGGCCACCAGCCCAGTGAAAAGTACATCTTCCAGGTGAATAATATTGAGGTTGGACGTGTGGTTGAGTAAAGTGCCGATAGCCGCGGTCGAAGCCAAATAGGAACAGCCTTGACAGAAAGTCGGAAAGATTGTTCCGTTGTATTCTTTTGTTGACAAATACCTGAATATTACGAGCAATCAGTTGAGAACTTCTTACCATGATATACTAGGATCACGCAACGGTCGTTTTCCGCCCCATCGATTGCAAATGAACGACTTTGGATACTTTTTAAGCAGGGCATTAAACTCGGTTTGAACAAAGTAGTTCATTCGACCCAAATCAACAGCCGTGTCATCGTCAGTTTTCAACAGATATCGAGCTTGTGGACAGAACTTCTGTTGCCAACTGAAAGCAGCATGCACTTTGACGTAAAGCCGTTCATAGGTGTCTTCAGCACTGTATCGAATTACATCCCCGAATTGCCGTTGCTCTTCATCTAGCAGCCTGTTAATGGCTGGATCTCCGCTGTGTCCAACGATAAATAGAACACGATAATCCGAAGGCTTATTCTGAACATCAACGTTTAAATGAGGGATCATGGAACCTACAATGTCGTTCATCCAAGTTCTCCGAATCATTTCACGCGCGTAGAATCCATCGGGCCGAGAGATGACAAGGACAAGAAAACTGATGTTGTTACACACCTCGATTTTGGGTTGTTTCATTTCGTAGGTCAAATTGAAGTTCGCGAACTTCATCTCGAACTTCACCGCCTCTCCGAACATTTCAGGTGGTAAAATTGGCAATGGGACCTCCGACCATAAATCGCTTATGTTGGAATACAAGAATTGGGCAATTTCATCATGAGGCTTCATTGTTTTTTCAGTTGTTCTATTAGTCGTTATAACGGCAACTTCAATAAAGAACTTAAATAAGGACGTTTAGCCGATTACCTGTCAACAGAAAGAGGACAAGACCTCCAATGATCAACTTTAGTTTGAATCTAGCAGGGTTGCCAGAATAATTAAAGTATTGACTAGTGCCCAATTTTCGAAATGAAGATACTTTTCGTTTCAGTAAATGGTGCATTTCTAAACGCAAAGACTTTTTAGATGTTCTATTGGACTAACTTTCTACATAGTTCATATCAATTGAAGTCAATTCATTTAACGCGTTTTCATTAGGAAGAAGCAATTCACGTCGTTTAAGAGAATAATCCCGAGATTTACGGTTAAGGGAAACGTAAAGTAAGAACAAAAGAGTTGATAAAAAAGTTTTTAATAAAATGAAAACCATCGGCGTTTGATGAAAGTACGTCTAAATTACTTTAACTTAGATTCTACATTCCGAAAAGATTGGTATCGAGCAATGGCTGCGGCAGATCTTAACTCTCACGCAGAATCTTGTTTTCGAAAACACGTCTTTTAAGAGCATCCACGTGTTCTCGAAATTACCAGTAGCATCCGATCAAAAGAACTTGTGATCGAAGTAATGACTTCACCTTAACAATCGATGTCAAATTAGGTGTCGTTTAGTGCTTGTACTAGAAAAGAAAGTTCTATGAATTCAAGTTCACAATTTTTGGATAAAACTGTTTGTTATTTATTCTCAGTGATGTCGAAATGCCTGTTAGTTCTAGGAAATTAACTCAAAATTAAACTTCTCAGCTGAACTCCACTGATGATCGAATGTTCAAATGTCTTCCAACTGCTTCTTTTTGATCACATTTGGATTGAATTTGATCGGATAGCATTTTATAATCCGAAGAAGCGTTTTGGTGCTCCTGGTCGTAATGACTCGAGACCGTTTTGTTGGCAAAATTGCACCTCCATTCAAACTGAAAAGCTTACGAAATTCTGCTGCACACTTCGGACAAAAGAACTCTCGCAATTACAGTGAATTCTTGTCTTTGAACACGTTCAAGATAGTTTTTGAAACCAATTCACGGAGAATAACCACACGTTGTTCTATACCTTAGAGTTATCGGCCAGCATAACGATTTTTGAATGTCCATTCACTTGAGTGACTGCAAGCCGTTTACTGACCATTTGAATTCTTTCCGCTCTTTCTCCCGACCAACAATTTGTGGTCAAAGGACGGCGGTTTTCTTCGGGAGCGGAGGTGAATGTGAAGCGGATGTACGAAATCGGCAGGAAAATAGACAAAACTCAAAACGATTCTAGAAGGTGGTTTGAAATGGCCGCTATGTAATCTCGAGCGTGTATGTCTACTTCCAGTTAATACTCGTGTTTGTTTAGCTAAAAAATGGTTTTGAATCAGAATCCCAATGTGAACGGGATGCTTGACTCGATTCCGCCTCTAAGCCCTGATGAGCAAAAAGCTCGAGAATCACGTGGAATGTTGAACACCGCTCTGAAACAGACGAGAAGTGTTTCTTTGAACGGACTCTTTCGTTCAACCCTTCCCGCATTAATCGACTCATCTGACGACGAATACCGAACCGGAATTATCGGCTCTCGACTTTATGGCCCAAATGCCGAATTACGACGCCGAACATTTCACGACACAACGAAGGGATTAGGTAATTCACAGACCAGTGACGAAGACATACTCGAGGAATACGGAAGTGGCATTCTGGGTCGGGCCTTGTTGCAAGAAGGTCGGCCGTTTGTTAATGGTCGAGTTGGAACACCCGACTTTCGTCGCTTACAATTTGTTGGTAAACCGGGCGAATCAGCCATTAAACGCGTACAACCACGGTGAGGGAACAGATGAGTTGATGGTGTTGATTTGTTTAGTAATGACCATCACGAAGCTCAGTCGTCGGATACTGAAGCAGCAGAAAGTGAACAACGGGATCTGGAACGAATCATGCAATTGGAGAAAACCGAACCTATCTATCGACTCGTCTATTTGTGCAAAAAAGGCGAATGGACGGAAGTTCGATCGATTCTACAGGCGAGTGATAAATTCGACTTCACGATTTCTGATGCGGTGAGTAAATAGAGAACTGAAATATTCCAAATTGCTTTGCAGAAAGGATACAATCCTTTGGTTTTTGCTGTACGTGCATCGCAGATCGAAATTGCTGAACTGATGTTAACAAAAGGAGCGGACTTGTACGTTCAAACAAAAGTAAGGTGCTTAAGGTCAGTAACCGTAAGACCAGAGATTCAGGATCGACTTGGTTTGGCCCACGTTGCGGCTCGACATGCGAACGAACAAACGATGAAATGGTTGACGGAAAAACATGTTGACTTCGGGAAAACTGCAGGGGTTTGTTTCTAGTCAATCTGTTTCCAATATCTCCATTCATAGTCTGATGCAAAGTTGCCAATTCACTTTGCCGCTCAACGACGATCACTTCGATCTTACGGTGTTGTCCATCAGTTGCTACGAGCACATCCAAATGGACGATTGGCCGAAACACGTCAAGGCCAATTGCCACTTCACTTGGCTATTCAAGCGTCGAATTTGCCGGTCGTTCAACTGTTACTGTTCCGACAATCAGAAGCTCAAGTCCGACGTGCTGATTCGGATAAGAACACACCGTTGCATTTGGCTGCTCGCAAAAGTGGGATGACTCCTAAAGAATCGCCTGTGTATTCTTTCAGATGCTGAAATGATTCGAACAATTGCTGAGGCGGGTGGAGGTGACGATTCGAATACTCCCAATGCTCTCGGACGATCTCCTTTGCATGAAGCAGCGGCGTGTGGAGACGAACAGATGCTCAAATTTCTGTGGAAATTGAAAGCCGATGCAAATCTGTTGGACATGGAAGAAAAGTCACCCCTTCACGTCGCCGCCGAGAAAGGCAGAACTGCAATTGTGGAGTTGCTGATCGACAAATTTGGGGCCTCAATACGTGCACGTACAAAAGACGGCTCGACGATGTTGCACGTTGCTTCGGCTGCTGGACATCCGGACACGGCTCTAGCATTTTTAAAACGCGGAGTTCCATTGATGATGCCAAACAAAAAAGGAGCTTTGGGTTTGCATTCGGCCGCTGCTGCGGGTTGGAATGAAGTGGTGAAGTTACTGATTGCTCGTGGAACAAATGCTGATGTTCGAACGAAAGAAAACTACACAGCTCTGCATACTGCCGTTCAATCTCGACAGCCGTCTGTGGTTGAAACACTTCTCGGCTATGGAGCGGATGTCCATGTTCATGGCGGACAAGTTAGTCGGAATGAACAACCAGTACAGTTGCATTTTAGATTGGAGAAACTGCTCTTCATGTTGCTGCGGCGATTCCGGGTCGTGAAATTGAATGTGGTCAGATGCTATTGAAATCAGGAGCGAATCCAAATGTTACACAAACCGACGGTCAAACTCCACTTCACATTTGTGCAAAATCCGGAAACGTACCAATGGTTCAGTTGCTGTTGAACGAAGGTGCAAATCCACGTTTATGTTCTGATGTTAGTTTCTGTTTTCTGCTGCTTTGATTTCTGTTCAGACGGGAGAAACTCCGCTGCACGTTGCTGCTCGGAATTGTCACTGCGAATTGGCCGAAATCATTTTGCAACATTTGGCAGCATCGGACAGCAGTGAATCGGTCAAAGAATACGTCAATGTTCGAACTCAGGTTTGTCTCTCAGCTCCAGCCATCGAAGACTTGTATCTTAAGGATGGACGAACAGCTCTGCATTATGCCGGAGAGATCTTGCCCTGGACTGCGCATTTCAAAGACGAAGATGCAAAACTTGTGAGCATTTTAATTGATTACGGTGGTCAAACGGAACTTCAAACCTATGAAGACAATGAAACGGCGATGCATCTCGCTGCTCGCACGGGTAACGAAGCTGTTCTTCTGGCTATTGTGAACAAAATTGGGGCTGGATTGGTGCAGATCGTTCAGAACAAGAAGTCAAAGGTAAAGTCTGCTGTTTTGGAAACTTATTGTATGCATCTTTGAAGAACGGATGGTCACCGTTATTAGAAGCGTGTGCAAAAGGTCATGTCGGTGTTTCTCGCATCTTACTATTACATCACGCTCGAATTGATGTCTTTGATGACAACGGACGTACAGCTCTGCATCTTGCAAGTGCAAATGGACATCTGGAGTTGACAAAACTACTTCTTCAATACAAGGCCTTCGTCAATTCTAAATCAAAGAACGGAGAAGCTCCACTTCATTTAGCCGCAATGAATGGACATGTGAATGTTGTTAATCTTTTGGTTCAAGTGAGTTTCTTTTGTTAGAGAAACTAAAACAAACGGGTTAAGGAACATAACGCTTCTGTTGAGGCGATTACATTAGACAATCAAACAGCACTTCATTTTGCTGCCAAATACGGTCAAAAAGAAGTCTGTCAGAAGTTGTTGGCTTTAGGCGCAAATCCGAATGCTCGAGACGATAAGGGACAAACTCCACTTCATTTGGGAGCTGAAAACGATTTTCCGGATGTTGTGAAATTGTTCTTGAAGATGAAACACAACAACAACGCGGTTCTAACGGCCGTTGATCACAACGGCTTTACTGGTGCACATATTGCAGCGAGTAAGCCAACAGCTACATCTAACCCTCTGAATTCCATCATTTCAGTGAAAGGAAGTTTAGCTGTGGTCAAAGAACTGATGATGATCGACAAGGCGATGGTCATCCATGCAAAGACGAAGGTAATAAAAAGGTTTTTATCAGCCATGAAAACACTGTTTAGACTATGGAAGCGACCACTTTGCATGTAAGTCTTTGAACATTGTAGCATCATTACAGTCTATAGTTAAACTCTGTAATGTTCTCGTTTCAGATGGCAGCAGCTGGAGGTCACGCGAAAATCGTAAAGATCTTGTTGGAAAATGGAGCAAATCCAGAAGACGAAAATGCGGTAATTTTTGAGTTAATGATTGTAAATAACCTTCAGTTTAGCATGGAATGACAGCTCTTCATGTGAGTTGATGATCTAGCTCTGCCAACGATCAATCACTTTATTTTCAAATTTCAGTTAGGAGCTCGAAATGGACACGTTGCAATCTTGGAAGCCTTTGACAAGAATCTTTGGCGTCGATGCAGTCGAAGAGTATTTGGCCTTATTAATCACGATCAACGGATTGCTTGCAGATTGGTTTGAATCCATTTCATATCGCCGCGTACTACGGAAACTCGGATTTCTGTTCCGAAATGTTGAAACACGTTCCTCCATCAGTTCGATCCGAACCTCCGGTTTATAACCACCTTGTGGTTAAAGAGTTCGCAACAGAATACGGATTGACTCCACTTCATCTTGCGGCTCAATCTGGCCATGACTCATTGGTTCGAATGCTACTAAATCAAGCGGTTCAAGTTGACGCGACGTCGACTACAATGCAAGTAATTCCGTTGCATTTGGCTGCTCAACAAGGACACATCGCTGTTGTTGGAATGTTGCTTTCGCGTTAGTTCAGCTAGTGTTCTTGACTATTCGAATGTTTAGGTTCAACTCAACAACAACATGCGAAAGATTGGCGTGGTCGAACTCCACTTCATTTGGCAGCAATGAACGGACACTATGAAGTAGATCGAATCAAATTGCATAGAAACCGAGTGTGTTTAGATGGTGTCCTTGCTAATTGCACAAGGATCGAATATCAATGTCATGGATCAAAATGGATGGACCGGTATGCATTTTGCTACGAAAGCGGGACATACGAATGTCGTCAAACTGTTCGTTAACTCGTCTGCTGATGCACAAGCTGAAACAAAAGAAGGGAAAGTACCCTTGTGTTTTGCTGCCGCTCACAATCACATCGATGTGTTGCGGTTTTTGTTGAAACAGAAACACGATACTCATCAGTTGATGGAAGATCGAAAGGTCTGCTCATAATCTTTTTATTCTGCTAACTTGAATTCCAGTTCATTTTCGATTTGATGGTCTGTGGTAAAGGAAACGACAACGAGCCGCTTCAGGTCTGCAAACCTGATTTCTTGACATTTCAGATCTTTCAGGAGTTTATTTTACAATCACCAGCACCAATTGACACGGCAGTCAAATTGTCGTCGTTATATCGCGAACTGAGTGAGAAAGAGAAGGAACGAGCAAAGGATTTGAGTAACGTGGCGCAATTTGCCGAGAATTTGGCTGTGGAGTTGTTGAGCATAGCGGCCAGTGAGTACAATGCCGCTTTGTTGTTGAAAGCGAAAGATAATCGAGGACGACCGTTGTTGGATGTTTTGATCGAGAATGAACAAGTTGGTTCAACAAAGTCTCTAATTATACCTCAGAAGTTTAGAAAGAAGTTGTTTCTTATGCTTCAGTTCAACGATACTTAACGGAAATTTGGACTGGACGAGTCGATTGGTCGTTCGGAAAAACTTTGGCTTTTGCAGTTTTTGTGTTCTTTTGTCCACCGGCTTGGTTTTACTTTTCATTGCCGTTGAATAGTCGAATTGGTTGGACTGCACAATAAAAGCATATAATACGAGGTTTTAGGTCGAGCTCCAATCATCAAATTCGTGTGTCACGTTGTTTCTCACGTCTATTTCACTCTCTTGTTGACAATCGTTGTGCTCAATGTAACCCACAAGATGTAATTCGAGGAAGTTTGTGGTTCTAATTAACTGAAATTGCAGGTATGAAGTGACCTCCGTGTGGCCGAATCCTGTCGAGTGGATTCTACTTCTGTGGTTGTCGGGCAACTTGGTTTCAGAGCTTTCAAACATTGGGAGCGGTTCTGGTTTGGGGATTGTTAAAGCAAGTTGTTAATCAGCTATTTTATCATATTTAACTGCAGGTTCTTATTCTCATTTTGGCAGCAATCGCTATTGCTATTCACATACTTGCCTTCTTGCTACCCGCCGTTCTACCGTCTATGGCCGATTTGAATAACGACGAAAAATTGCATTTCGCTCGAACCTTTTTGTATCTTAAGAACCAATTGCTTGCTTTTGCACTACTGTTTGCATTCGTTGAATATTTGGACTTCTTAACCGTGCATCATTTGTTTGGTCCGTGGGCAATCATCATTCGCGATTTAATGTACGATCTGACTCGTTTCCTGGTCATTCTGATGTTATTCGTCTGTGGTTTCACTTTGCACGTAACTTCAATTTTTCAAGCAAGTTGCTGTTTGAATGAACATACTAATCAACTGTGTTTAGCCCGCGTATCAACCGGTCGACGAGGACTCAGCCGAACTGATGCGTTTGGCATCACCCGGACAAACACTCGAAATGTTGTTCTTTTCGTTGTTTGGTTTAGTTGAACCCGACAATATGCCACCACTTCATTTGGTTCCAAACTTTGGAAAAATTGTCTTGAAACTTCTTTTCGGCATCTACTTGATGGTGACGCTTGTTGTGAGTTTTAATCGTATATTTTCAAGTTGTGGTCTTGTTTAGGTGCTCATTAACCTTTTGATTGCTATGATGAGCGACACCTATCAACGAATTCAAGCACAATCGGACAAAGAATGGAAATTTGGTCGTGCAATTTTAATAAGACAAATGAACAAACGCTCAGCCACGCCATCGCCAATCAACATGCTTACGAAGCTACTGACCGTATTGAAAGTTGCTTATCGAAATCAACGTAAGTTCGGAACTAGTTGTCAGAGATAACTGATCTCTTAGTTCGCATTTGCACTCAAAAAGCTCAACAAGATCTACGACATGAAGAGAACATCGATGCGTTTTCGATGAACGGACAACAAGGTCGAGTGAGTCCAACACTGCGAATTGGATCCGATGAGAATGGCAAGGAGTCACGCCATAAAGATCATGAAATCAGTTTTTAGACGTTACAACCGAAGAAGCGATGAATTCGAATAATATGAGTTTAGAGTCGGTAATCGAATGGTCGCGAATCGTCAAGATGTATTACCAACAAAGTGGAAAGAAAAATCCATTGAAAGATGAAGACGATCAAGCAGCGCAACAGCAAGCGAAACGTGTGGAAATTGTACCACGATAATGAACAACAACTCTACGTGTATTTCTATTCAATAAATTGCTATACACTCATCCAAATTAGTATAAATACCCCCTCTGTTTGTGAAGAAACTTTGCGGGTATTTGTTCGATTTCTCTCAAATTTGGTGTGCAGTTAGCTGGTGGTATAAGCAATCAATAAAGAAAAAACATGCGTGTAAATCGGGCAAAAAATGGAAATTTTGTTCGAACTAACAAGGAGAGGTTGCCACTTGTCCGCGCGCTTTTGGCTTGTGAGCTATATCAATCGATGCGCAATAAAAAAGTATGTGGAGACATCAACATCCTTTTCTACGGAATCCCACATCTGGCCAAGTTATTGGCCAAAAACTAAAATCCAAAATTTTTGACTTTTGTGAGCAAACTTACTAATTCGACTATGAGGAATACGAATCCGAAATCCGTTTTTCAATATCGTGTTTTATAAGCGAGTTATAGGGTACCCAAATTTTTTCGAGATAAAAGCGCGTCGCAAACAAGGAGGAGTGTGAGCGGCGGTGGCCGAGTGGCTAGTGGGTTGTGCGAGAAAGAGAGTCAAGGGTTCGAGTCTGGCTGCGGTAGCTATTATCTTTTGGTCTGTCTGAAAAAAACGCGGTTTCTCTTCAAAAATCTCACAGCAGAAATTTGTTTCAATCGAAAATTTCCCTTGAAAATCAAGGGTGAAAAACAAGGGAAAATCGGGTTTCACAGGGGGGAGTACGTGCAAAAATTTCAGAATTGAGAATCACTTTTCATCAACAAAAAGTGAAGGAAACTTGTTTAATTTTTTGAAAACTTTTGTTTTTTATGTAATGTTAAATGAATTTGGTGTATTTTTATTGAAAACAATTACCAATGTACGTGGTAGTTGACAAAGAAATGATTGAAGCACAGCGAACAATCGCAGTAGTGCACATCAGTAACGTTGGCTGATTGCAAGGAAGATCCGAATGAACTTCAATTGAGCAACGGGCTTCGATTTCATTGTTAAAGCAATATTGAACTGGATGAAGAAATCGGACGGGTTCAGAGTCTTCAACAATGACACGATCACAGTAGCCCGCTTGTTGCCATGAATAACGGCGAAAATCAACAAACTTTGGATTGGCAAATTGGTTGTGAACCAGCGAAACCAATTTAATCGCATTGTCTCGTTGATGCATCGGTATTCCCGTTCCAAACATCACCGCAAAGTCGTGGATTTTTCGCATGAAATCCTTCCACATGCGGAAAAAGAACACGTCGAGCGGTTGAGTACGAAATGTGACTCTTGGCGGAATAATTCTAATGTTGATGGTTTTGCCTGTTGGACGAACAGAATCCACTGCTGCGTTATTTCGAAAACCAGGCCATGAATGGACGATGAAAAGCGAGTTATCCGGCATATAATTGAAAGCACAATGTTCGAGAAACTCTTTCATTGTGTTCAAATTCATAATGCTCGAGGAGCCGCAAGTCACATAGACATTCCGACAGTCATTTTCGGCCTGAAAAAAACGTAAAAATTAAAGAAAAGTAGATGTTTTTAACATACCTGTTGAGCAAAATGCACAATCGTTCGTGGAAAAACACCGTCTTTTTCCTTTAACTGCATAAACAGTTTTGGGTGCAGAGTTCCGTCCATGGACAAAAGTGGAACGATTGTAAACGAATGCGTAAGGGCCGATGATGAAGTTGCGAGTCCATACACACGTTTTTCTCCAACTTTCGCCAACGAACGGCCAGAGTGAAACTCTAATACACACCCAGAATGATCCGCGTTGAATACGTGACTTGCTGGCAAGTGAAGATCACGAATTTCTGTTCGAATTGCTGCGATGAATTGGTCCGCGTTTTCCGAATCCCGCTGCTCATTTGTTTGTGTTGTAGTTGTCACAAATTTCGTTATCTTTCGATCCGATATTTGGTAGTGACGCTTGAAATTCGTGGCCCAAGAAGACGAAGCCTTGAATTGAAATCCGGGATAAAGTTCATTGGCCGCGTCCACCGCAAGACGACGAAGTTGGAGTGTCCGCATTACGTGATTTTGTCTTCGTTCTTCTTGAAATTTTTCGAATGTTCGTTCGTTGATTTGTCGAAGAACACGTTGCCGCGTTTCAAGAGCTACCGTTTCATCGCTATATTGAAGCCATTGCTTTTTGAATCTATAATTAACCAGTTAATTTATCAATCCTTTTTGTTCTTACCGCCGCAATTGACGCCAAGCGTTTTCATTCTTCAAAAAAACAAATTTGGTGGCAACGGAACTTTTCGATCTCATTGCTGTTACGTTGGCGGGAATCGGATCGTTTGGCCCCACTTTGCAGTAGAATCGAAGCGCAGCTTTCACGTTTTCGATCGGCACTTGCTGGCCATTAAACGTATAGTGTTGTGGTAGTGGTTGAACTGGAGAAACAGCGTCGTCGGGTTCAATTTGAACTTCCATGTCGTCCGTCTCTTCGCTCCTTGAGCTGAAAGAACCGGCCAGCTCTTCGTCTTCTTCGATTTCAATCTCGTTCAAATCGGTGGTGTCCTCCAACATACGCGCAATTTGTGTTGCAAGTCGATGTTCCACTCTCGACGCTTCACGAATCTGCACTCCATCCAACGGTCCAAATTTCTCGACCAATAAAGATAGCACACTCTTCACGTTGACCATTTTGCATCAATAACAAAAAGCGAGATTTGTGTTTGTCTTGTTTTTTCTTTTCATTCAAGACGTTTCTATTTTTTGTGTAAAGTGACGACGATTAAATCGGCGAACGGCTCTTTTTGACCCAAAACAGATTCTAGCGGACAAAAAATTGAAAATCGACAAAATTGCCAATTGGAGCAAAAATTACATCATAAGATAGACCGTAAAAATTGATAGTTTTACAAAAAAGCACGTAGCTACCGCAGCCAGACTCGAACCCTTGACTCTCTTTCTCGCACAACCCACTAGCCACTCGGCCACCGCCGCTCACACTCCTCCTTGTTTGCGACGCGCTTTTATCTCGAAAAAAGTTGGGTACCCTATAACTCGCTTATAAAACACGATATTGAAAAACGGATTTCGGATTCGTATTCCTCATAGTCGAATTAGTAAGTTTGCTCACAAAAGTCAAAAATTTTGGATTTTAGTTTTTGGCCAATAACTTGGCCAGATGTGGGATTCCGTAGAAAAGGATGTTGATGTCTCCACATACTTTTTTATTGCGCATCGATTGATATAGCTCACAAGCCAAAAGCGCGCGGACAAGTGGCAACCTCTCCTTGTAAGATTTTCGACTTCCAAATTAGTATAAATACTCGTGCTGTATCTTCGTTCTTTTTCAATGCCTCGTGGGAAAAGCCTTACAGTCGCCGAGAAGGCCCAAATTGATGCCTATCGTGAAGATGGCCATTCATACGCATGGATAGCAAAGAAGATTCGTCGATCAAAAAGCGGAGTTCAGATGTACCTTTCCAAATTGAATGGTTACGGGCAACGAAAACGAACCGGTAGTAGTGTATGGTACAAATTTTCGAGAAAAAATCCCAGACCTCAGCTATTGCCGCAAGCTTGTCGGGAGAGTAATTAATATACTTGTCACTCATCAACCTCCGATCGATGCGCAAAAGCTCGCGGAGCTGTCAATCAACCGCCGCAGAAAGACCCCCCTCATACAAAGCGGCAAAATTCAAAGTTATGATTCATTTATTAATTACACAATAAAGCATTTACAACTGTGACAATGATTCAGAAAAACTGGATGGTAACATTTGATTCATAGGTTGAACGGCGCATTTGTAACAGGAACAGCGGATTCGCATGTTGAACGACACACTTGTAACAGGGACATTAGAGTCGCAAGTTGAACGAAGCATTTGTAACAGGAACATTGGATACACAGATTGATTCACAGGTTGATTCACAGGTTAAACATAACAAAAAGAAAGAAGCGATCAACTTCCCGGTTCTATGCTCAAAAATAATCGAAAAAATCATGCCTAAAACGATAGATAGATCAAACACATTTGGAAACTTACACTCTAAAATCAAAGATTATAAAACGAATGAAGCAAATTCTGGAGCTAAACCGCTAAAACGAAAAGTTTTACGCTTTAAAAAAAAAAAAACCGCTTCGCAAAGTATCCATAGGAGCAAACGGATTATGCTGGAGCGGCATAACGATTTGATTGGCACGTTAAGGATAGTAGGCGACCGGAATGTCAGCGTCTGAATCACGACGTTGTTTCATCAAGGTTTTGATCAACAAAGTCGATCCAATAGTCGCGAGAATGAGCAGAATGATGGATAAGCCAGCGATGATAAAATGCAAGACACGAATTTGATGATGTAATCCGGCGATTTCTGCCGAAGAAGCTGGAAGTTGAGACTGAGCAGGTAGCGAGTGCGGACGGAGAACGTGAGAATTGGTAGAGGCGGGAATCGTACTTGAGGTAATAGTAATCTTTGACGTTGTGTCAATAGAGTTGTCGTAGCTCATCAAGCATGCTTCCTCAACGCAGAGTCGAGGGTTCGCATATGAAACTGGGCGCAAGCATATGCTTCCCGGCTTACATGGCGCATCATTACACACGTTTCCCGGTTTTAATGCGGCACGAGTTAACGGATAATTATCTTCGTATATAGCGTGAGGCAAATCTACAGTTGATTGGCTACTCAAACTTTGAATTGTGAACAAAAAAACATTCAAAAGAACGAGAAAATTCATTTCGCTGTCTCTTCGATCATTGAAACGAAACCGCTGAACAAAAAGTTTGTCGAAAAGACATGGCCAAACAACATCCGCATTCTTCTTACATTTACAAACGAGAGAAGCGTAAATCACTAACAAAATAAACAGTCAACGAAATGTCAAAAAACGATAAAAAATGTGACTTTATGACTGAACACTTTCTTTTCGTACATACGTTTTGAACGGTTTGCTCTTTTAGAGTTCACACGATCGAAAGAACGCCGAGGAACAGCAATCGTCAGCCGAACCAAAAAGTGTTTGATGCACACATTCTTCGTGCATGTAAATCCATCTGGTGTGGTAATTCACAGTGCTATTAAAGCTCAAATCATAACTCAAATAAGTTTATTCAAAAATTCACGAACATAAAGATCGGGATTATACTTGTCTTTTAAAAACCGAGCAATTTTGGTCATTGGAAATTTAAACGCTTTTAGTATACAAAAGTATAATGCAAAAGTTTGCACAGGTTGTTTCTAACAAAGACTGTAAGGGAATCTTATTTAACTCAACTTCCATGAATGAGCTTAAATAATCGGCAATTAAAGGAGGAGGAGGTTCGGCAAACGAATCAAAATATTCGACTCGATTTTGAGAGTGAACGTAAATGGCAGTCCAATGACTACCGGGCATGTTTGACGGGTCGTGATTAGCAATAAACATATGTGGGTATTTATTGTTGTTGTTCGTGGGTATTCGATCTATCGGAAAGCAGCCAAGGAATATCTGCTTTGTAAAAGGGATTTTGAACAAGAGGTTTTCGATCGTTTTTTTTCGTCCATATCTCTCAGCAATCCATTTTACAGAAGCGCCAAAGGCTAATAAAAAGGCAACAAACAATAGATAAATAACACAATGAATAAATCCGTTAAAGCTAAGAACGCTGCTTATGTCACAAAAAGAAATACTACCGTCTGTTGGAACCATAATAATCGGAACTAAACAGTTAAATCGGTTGTCACTACACGGTTTTTGTCAATTAGAACGCATCCGTCAAACTCTGAATAAATCACAACATTCACACCGGTTGCAGGTGTTGGGTATCTAAACTTGATACTTAAGTTTGTTGCGCCCAGTTTAATAAGATCAAAATGGTTAGAAGAAGCAGCGTTTGTGGACAAATCAAAACAAAACAAAGTCCATCCATCTTTAAAACGCTTCATACTGATTTTGTGTCCCTTGTCGCTAAAGGCAAAACCAGTTGCTAAGCACATGTCGTGATAAGCTCGAGTAAATTGATAAGAATTAAAATCGAGATCGTAGCTTACGCCTGGAAAGTCATGACCGCCAGCACTAACAGTTATTTCTCGAACGTCAAACGGTCGGAAATTGAAGGGACTTAAAGAGCTGTTACCATTTAAAGCTCGTGAATCTACCATACCGATTATTATTCGTTTAGGAATAGTCTCGCTGTAAAGATTTGTATAAAAGTCCATTCTTCCCGCTACAAGTTCAAGGTTTTTAATTTCCGTACGTCTTACGGAAGAACGTGCGGGTTCCAACTGTAGCTTTGTGTTAAAGGATAGTGATAAACTGTCAACTAGATCGCAAAATTTGACGTATAATTTACATTGTGTAATTTGTAGTTTGTAATTATCGACGTTGGTTTGCGGTTGCATTAAACAAAAGTTGCTATCGTGGGGCATGATTTCAATGTTCATTTCCAAGTTGTTGAGAAGTAGATTTTCTTGATTGAATAAATCGGCGGGAATGCGCCCAACTAGCTGAACTTCTCGAGACTCTGCAAACATTTCTTTCAACTTCACATAAGCCTCGTCATTAAAGGCATCCTAAGTGTCGTACTCGATAAAACCGCTGCCTGATAAATGAGATTCCTTTGATTCACTACCATATGAAAGTAAAATGTCGAAGTAAGATTTGTAAGCGCTAAGTACGTTACCAGAGTAAATTTCGCGACCGTTGATTGTTACTTTAATGTTTTTTTCATAAAACTCGATCCCAACATTTGAATGGGCGCAACATCTGCGCCAGCATCTATAGTTGTGCTGTCAGCCTTAGTGATTTTAAACGTTGTCAGAAAGTAACATTGTAAAAGATCGATAAAACTGGAGCCATTGAATACTGTAAAATGTAGTGGAAATTGCGTTACGGGATTTAAAGTAAGAAATTCACGAAAATAAGTCGAAGTGAAGCTAACGTTAGTCGAATTAGCAGTAAAGAGATCTAATGCAGAGCTGATTGTATTTGGCGACGTTTGATCGACTTTCTTAAACAACATTATTCAAAAATATCGCGTTTACGTTTTCGCACAATTTTTTGGGAACCGACCGACTTCTGATGGCACGATTTAGAGCACTAACTCGTTTTCCTCCGTGTTTACCTTCTCCTTGTTGATCCAACACTTTTTGAGCCAAATTTCGAGCTCCTTGACGTGCCTCTGTTTTTTTAAACGTTTCACTTAACTTTCCTTCTTTTGACAAATTTTCCAGAATTCTACCACCTGTTGAAAGCGCCTCTTTGCCAACAGAGCTTCCAACACTTCGAAGAACCGGTAAAAGTGTACGCCACAGACTAGACAGTACACTTCCAATTCCAGTACCGTACTGAGTCCGAACAGACCCAAAACCTCGCTGAAATGGTAGTTGACCTTTGTAAATATCTCCACTGCCGATTTGAGTATTTTGAAAGAAATTTGAAAACTCGACTGTTGAAGGATCAAATAAGATTTGGACCATAGTTTATTACACGACTACACTCTGGTAAAACAATTAGTGTAACTAAACTTGTTAAAAAAGAGGTCGTTTTCTAAACATTAAAGTTACAATTACATGTCCGTAGTTTAGAGGCATTAATTCTCCTTGTAAACTGCGCAGTGAAATCTCAATTGACGAAACTTCTTTGGGCATTACAGGTAAAAATATCATTGGATGACAAACAGTTTCTACGCTCATTCCGGGTGTGCTTGAAATTTTGATAATACGTAGTAAACTGGTCATCTTATCTCCGAGAACAATGTTGTCGGTTAGTCCCGGCGAGTAGACTGCAAATTGTGAAATACCTCCAGATAGATCACAATCGTACAACGCTTTGCTTCCGTGAACGAGAAATTGATTTTCAGCGTATTCGCAAATATATTTTAGCTGAGGTGTAAGTTCCATATACAAATACTCGTCAGGAAGCAATATCACAAAACGATTGTATGACAAATCGTATTTAAACATCACTCGTTTAGGGTTATCAATGCGTTCATAATTTTGAAAGTTTCTATATTCTTCCTTTTTAACTTTGTTGATTATTTTATCAGTTAAGCTCTCACGTTCTTCGTTCTTTGCCTGAATACGCTCAATACGTAGCTTGGTACTATTGTTTAAAGCATCATATACCTCCGACGTGTACGTACGAAATAACCCGGAATTACCATAAGCCTCATCGTTTTCTGCTTTTTCTCGTTCTCGTTCTCTTTCTTTTAATTCTTGCTCTTCTCTTTGCACTATTGCCGAAGACGGAGGCTTATGGCTCTTTGGTCGCACAAAATTGTTTTCTTTTGTGCTTTTTTTCTTGGCATTATCCTGAGGTTGTAACGGAGTATCAGCAGGTTTTGATGTTTCAACAGGTTTCGAAGAATCGGTATGTTTAGGACGATTTTCTTTTGGTTGTGTGGGATTCGCATCATCCACTTGAATATTTTCACTGTCTGATTATCCGTCAACTTTTAAGGGCTGTTGTTCTGGCAAAGGTGGAGTGGATGGGCGTGAGTGTAATGTATCAGAGAGTTTATCTTCATAATGCGTTTAAATGCTTTTGCCCGATTGTTTACCAACTTTGAAACGCGGGCCTGAATCGCTCTCGAGAGGTTGTTGTTCTTCCAATTTTCTTTTACTACGACTTGCAGGTGTATGAATGTTCAAAAATTGCTCTAGACCTTTAATTGAGCTGAATGAAGCTTGCGGAATTTCAATGTGTGTTTTTGTCAACTCCTTATCTACCAGTGTAATACGTTGAGCACTTTCTGTTCCTAAATTTGACCAGCTATGGGGATAAACAATTGAGAAAAGACCAACTTCCCAGTTTGGCTCGGGAAATTTTAGGTTTTTTGGTAAGTTGACCCGAAAATGATTGTTTTTATTTTGAGGCGTTGTATTAGATGGTAAAATGACAATAAATTTATCGGACGACATGCTTTTACAAAACTAAATAAAGATACTGAACTGTTTTAAACAATATCACTTTCGTTTATCCAGCAGTTTTCGGTTTCGGGAAATCCCATCCAAGAGACGTATAATTGCTTTACGCCGTTTCTTGTGCGTTGTCTAATCACACTTTTAATACGATAAACATCATCTTTGACCGTCTTACTAAGCTCGGGAGTATAAAAGTGTCCAGCAATCTCTTCGTCATTAAGGTCTTTGAGTTTAAAAGTTGGGGGCTTGGTTTTTAGCACTTTACTTATAACAAATAACTCATCGGAAAATCTTGCAAAATACGATTTATCAAACGTTGATTTTTTCTTTGCAATTCGAACATAATCCCCAACTTTGAAGCGTACTTTAGCATAGTTTCCGGCTGTGTGATTTCCACCGTAGACACGATTCCACACAGCAGTCCAGTTTTTGAAGTTTACAGAATTAGGCTTCAAACCGGTCACACGGTTTTCAGTATTGTTTATACCGTCGATTATCTTCGAAAGCGGCTCCAGCCAGTTAAGAGATGTGTTATAATCCAGATATTTGTACAAACGAGTTTTTATTGTTCGAATCGCACGTTCAGCCACAGAACATTTTGCATAATCATCCAATGTTGTGCGATGCGTAATATCCTTGTTTTCTTTGAAGTATTTTTCAACTTCTTTGCTACAAAACTCCATTCCACGATCTGTTTGCAGAACCCAAGGCATAGATTTGATTTTTTTGAAGATTAATTCAAAAGCCTCAATCATATCTTGAGGCTTCTTTCTTTTAACCGGTGCTGCGTAAAAACGACGTGAAAGCAATTCAACTACAACAAGAATGTACTTGTAAGATTTATTGTACTTTGCCAACATTTGAAAATCGGCCAGATCGGCTTGTAAATGAGTAAAATATCCGGAAGGTATTGTGCGAAGTCGCTGAAACTTAAATTTACGAGGTTTGTGTAGGGAGTACGTACGAATCTTTTGGAGCTCACTGATGGCTTTTGTCCGAGTTGTATGTGCTGCTTTAGAAACATTATTTATTCCAGAAAAAGCAGCTGGTGAGTTTAAATCGGTGTAAAACTTTGCGACACTCATACGACCATCCGTTAATTCTACTGTTCAGAAAACTAACACCATAAACACGGCTTGAACTTACCAGACCCTTCTTGATCCTCATCGTCTGAAAAAGGATTATAAGTAAACTTTTTCATACGATTTTCTAAAGTTATAGTGCCGGGCGGTCTTTTAGTTCTTTTATTAGCATGACCAAAAATGTATGAGAGTGAAGCGGCCAGATTGCTGTTTCGATATTCGGTTCCGTCGTCCTTGAGTATAGAAAACGTGTCACCAAGTTTAAAAACCTTACGATTAGCAGACATGTATTTCAGCGCCTTATCATGGGTGTTAATTAGAGGATAGACGTCTGTTGGGATGGTGATTTTTTGACTCTTGTTTAAATCTTCTTCACGGTTTGACGATTTGACTTCAGAGGCGTTAGGTGGTTGTTCAGGTATAAGTGTTTCAAGTGCATCTTTTGTTGATTGTTTTGTCTCATAGATGGGATTTTCTATGACAGGCACAAATTCCCGATCCACTCTGACTAAGTTTTCGAGTAGCTTTTGGAGTTCTAGCGCGTGAAAGTTTACGAATAATCGGTGCGTGCGGAGCCAAATTCTTCAGTTGTTTAGGTCTTAATTTGAAATTGCCTTTTAGAACGTTAACAGCACTTTCGACAATA
Organism: Aphelenchoides besseyi; assembly: GCA_024699855.1. Lineage (NCBI taxonomy): Eukaryota > Metazoa > Nematoda > Chromadorea > Rhabditida > Aphelenchoididae > Aphelenchoides > Aphelenchoides besseyi. The sequence goes on along the minus strand of JAMPIQ010000002.1, from coordinate 2,024,350 downwards.
CACAAAAGTTGTTTAGGAGTCGCTTCTTCCAATAATCGCAATTTCTTTCGAATAGAAGTAGTTTTTACGAGTTTATTCAAAAATTCGCAATTCTCAATTACAACAGGCCCGACCGTCTGTTGACGTGGCATTTAACTCGAATAACGAGTTTTACAAGATTGATAAACGCAAACTGAAATAAATAAGAACACGGCAATAAACGGATTAAGTGAAAATGAAAAACATCTTGTTTGTCGGAAAAATGTAAGCCGTCAAACTTTTCATTTTGCGAGAAGCCAATTAAAGTCAATTCTGAGTCTATCCATTGCCAAACATTTTTGTACACATCCAGCACGTAAACCTGATTATTGTAAGCCAGTAGATCGGTTATTCCTAAAGTTGAATTAACAGAGTTTATGTGCATAAGCGGTTCGTTAAAACGTTGAGTCTGTAGCATTTTAAATTTGTGAATTCCCGTTTTATCAGCGAATACAATTTGTTTAGTAAATGGATCAAATGCGGCGTAATCAGGATATAAACTTGTTGATTCAATGTGTGTAGAATTTACGGTGAAAACTTCTTTGGTCGTGGATTTAGAGCATAAATATAGCACATTTTTATTGAATTCAAGACATGTTAATGGATCACAAAGATTCGGTACTTGGAATTTGTAGCGGTCAATACCATCTTTCCACATTGAGAAATAAGTGTTGTTCAAAATATTTGTAATAATACAGTGATCATTCTGCGTATAAGGAAAAGAACGTAAAATCTTGCTGTTTGTAGTAGAAATTAAAAGCGCAAAGACGATGGAAAACATTACGAACCGACTCTTGACGACAAAAAGATACGTACTGGTCCATCGTACGGAAATATCCCCGTGAACAAGCGTGTCAAACTATTTGATTGAGGGTGCAAATTAACAACGAGATATTGAAAATTTTCATCTGTAGCTTTCTTGTAAGCATCCAGAAAATACGGGAGTTCATTCGCAAATACTTGTGTTCCAAACGTTTTAATTTGCAGTTTTGAGTTTGCCGATTTTGTTAAAATCACGTAATGCGAATTTATTCTCGCAGTTTTAATCTTTCTATCGAACAAGTTTTGCACTGTTAGAATAACGCTAATGTTCAAGTGATGGGATTGCTTTGTGTTGGGTCCTTTAGTTACAAAGTGTTTATTAGAACTAAGATACCAACCATCATAATGATAATCATCCTACGAGAGTCCAAAACAAAAAACAACGGCCTACCGCGTCAGAACGGAAGGCCAAGACGTTGTTAGATTCCACTACCCAACATCCCTCCCTTTCTTTACATTGAAAGTCCCATGATTGAGATAACAGATAAACAAACTTAACAATAACAGTTGAAACAAAAATAACGATAACAAGCTAACAGAAGATTACCACGGGCCACTAACCATTCCCAAGATCAACCCAACTTATCAGTCGGTCGAGACTCAGAACTCTCCGGCTCCTTCGGTCGTAGGTGGACGTGGTTCATGTGACGCGTGACGGGTCCATTTTGAGTTTGAATTGTGATTGATCGGGTTCCATTGAAGCGTAGGATTTGACCGGTAACTCGTCGTTTAGGGTTGAGGTCGACGAGAACAGAGCTTCCAATCGTGAAGTTGCGCAATCGGGCTCCGTGGTGGCGATTGAAGTTGGCGGTTTGTTTCGCTGATATCGCTGTTGACTTTGTGGTTTGGCGGTTCGGGAGCAGCATCTCCAGAGGCGTACGAACCTTTCGTTTGTAGAATGCGTTTGCCGCACTGGTGCCATCATTTGTATCACTCGGGTTGACGTTGAGCTGATACGTGATAAGTCCGAGAGCCCCAAGACCTCTTCCTTCCTTTAAGATTGCGGTTTTCACCCGAGCAACAGCTCGTTCGGCCCTCCCGTTTGATTGGGGGTGGTAAGGCGGAGAAAAGAGGTGGACAATTCCCAAAGACTTACAAAACTTATGAAAGTAATCAGAAGCAAATTGAGTTCCATTATCAGAGATCAGCGTTTTTGGTGGTCCCGTGAGGTAGAAAAGTTTCTCCAGAACTTCGGTCGTTCGTTGAGCGGTGATTGTTTTCATCTTCTGAGTCCAAATCCAGTTGGTGCTCGCATCGACAACCACCAAAATGAAGTTTCCATCGATCGGTCCTGCGAAGTCGATGTGGATTCGGTCCCATGGTTCTTGGGTTTCAGGCCACGGTGACAAAGGAGCTTTTCGAGGCGCGACGGCCACCTCAGCACAAGCGGAACAGTTTCGGACCATTTGTTCGATGTCGTTGTCGATTCCAGGCTAAAAGACTGTGGCACGAGCTCGTTGTTTCGAATGTCGGATTCCGGGATGACCATCGTGGATCTTCTCCAAAATTTCTGTTCGTAGATTCGGTGGCACCACAAAACGATCTCGGAACATGATGAGTCCATCGACGGCGTAGAGTTCGTTGCGCAGCGAGTAGAATTTGCCAATGAGCTCGTCGTTCTTGTCGTCGTCTGTCCATTCATTTTGCACTCGGTTGAGCAGTTTGTGGAACGCGGGGTCGCTGGAAATAGACTTTTTAAACTTCTCACTATTCGATCCGACTCCCATTGATTCCTGAATCTCTTCTCCGAGGGTTGACAGTTCCACTTCTTCGACCCGCAAGTTTCCAATGACTTCCTCGAGTTGTGGATCCGCGTATTCTCGTTTTTCGTCGATCAATCGCGACAGTGCATCGACGTACCCAAATTCCTTGGTGTTGACATATTCGATTTTGAAATCGAATCCTAACAGTCGCAATGCCCATCTGGAGAGTCGACTTGACGTACGCGCGTCTAATCCTTTTGTCTGGTTGGTTCGGAACAGTGCGAGTAACGGACGATGGTCGGTCTGTAAGTAAAATTGTCTACCATACACAAACTTGCGGAAGCGTTCGACAGCTAGAACTAAGCCCAGAGCTTCACGTTCAATTTGCGAGTACTTTCGCTCGGCGTCAGTGAACGATTTGCTCATGTGGAAGACTGTTTCCACCGTTCCATTTTCGTCTCGTTGCATTAAGGTGCCTCCCATTCCGGTTGGACTCGCATCCGCAGCTACAATCAGAGTTTTGTTTGGGTTGTAGTGAGCTAGCGAGAAATCTGTTAACAAAACTTCCTTGAGCTTTTCGAACGCTTGATCGTGTCTCTTCGTCCATTTGAACTCCGTTCTTTGGTGCGTGAGTTCCTCCAGCGGCTGTTTGTGGATGTGCAGATTCTTGATGAACTTTCCATAGTAATTGACGAAGCCTAAAAATGCTCGAACTTCACCTTCCGTCTCCGGTTTTTGGATTGCTTCCAACTTCGCTGGATCCGGTCGAATTCCGTGCTCGTCGACGATTGCTCCCAGATACGTGACGGCTTTTGCGTTGAATTTGCATTTCGGAAGTTGAAGTCGAAAACCTGTGAGTTGCAACTTCTCGAGTACTTGATTCAAACGTTCGTCGTGTTCCTGAACTGTTCGACCGCAGACCAAAATGTCGTCCAAATACACGATCACTCCGGGTAGTCCCGCCAAGATTTGGTCCATGATCCGTTGGAAAATCGCCGGTGCTGTTTTCAGTCCGAAGTTCAAACGTTGATACTCGAACAGACCGCGATGAGTTGTGATCGTCGTTAACGAACGCGATTCCTCGTCCAACTCGACTTGATGGTAAGCATCTGAAAGGTCTAACTGCGAAAACGTGTTACAGCCTGCTAATTTGGCAAAAACTTCCTCGATGTTTGGTAGCGGGTACTTGTCCGTTTCCAGAGCTCAGTTCAATCCGGTGCTGTAATCAGCGCAAATCCGAATTTTGCCTTGTGGTTTCTTCGCGACCACAATCGGAGTTGCCCATTTTGATCGGTCCACCTGCTTCAGGATTTTCATTTCGACCAATCGTTCAATCTCCTTTTCGACCAATGGTTCAATTGCCAATGCCAACGGACGACGAGACAGATGAGTTGGTTTGCAGTTCGGATCGATGTGTAGTTTCGCTGTCAACGTTTTGCATCGTCCCAGTCCTTCTGCAAACAATTTCGAAAACTTCTGATTCATAAATGGCAACTTAGCGGTTTCGACCATTTGGTTCAATTTCGGCTCATCGTGAAATTCACACATTCCCAGTGCTGTGATGATGTCCAACGAAAGTAGCGCTTGATTCTCCATGTTCAAGACCAAGACCTCCGATTGTCCTTTGACTCCTCGCCAATCAATCGTTGCCTGCAATGATCCTTGAACTTGAATTGGCTTACCATCGGCTCCCCGAACGTTCACTTTGGACGCTTGTAACTTCGGGTTGCCCAGTTCTTTTAACTGTCGCAGCCCAATTGCACACACTCGTGCTCCTGTCGCGTCGCGAAGCCAAAAGGCGTCGACGTGGATCTATTGCTGTTCGGAGTGGGCGGACCCCCTCCAACTCCGCCCACCCTAGTCCGCATGTCATAAGGAGTCTGTTGTTGTTATAATTCAGTTCGGTTAAATAAACTCTTGCTAACAAGCGGGTTCCTTTTCGGTTGCGGGTCTAGCGGCGGCCCTGCAAAGGTGCTCACAGTGAGACTGCGTCTTTTGTGCCGACCGATCGAGAGAACTGTCTATCGTTTCGGAAAGCTTTTCGGCAGAGTATTCGTCGATTGAGAAGTTCATCGTCGAACCTATTCGTGTATCGTCTATTATTGTGATTCGTCACCCATCGCCATATTCAAGTCGTGGCCTATTGCCGTACATCGTCTATTGTCTATTTGACCTACTCTTAAGCGACTTGGGAGCCTGAGGTTATTTCGGGTTTCGTGGATCAACTAAGAGCTTGAGGTCATTTCAAACTTCGTGGTGCTATCGTCTTGGAAGGTTCGAAACTCAACTCGAATCCGAGGAAGAAGTCAATTTTGGACACACAATCAATCGTCTATTGTCAAGAGTCCTCCTACATCCCAAGTGGAAAACACTCAAGCGTTCGCCTTTGGTGGTCAAGGGATACAGTCGCTCGGTTCGGTGGTCACTCAGTTCGTTGGTCGCTCAGTTCGGTGGCCGCTCATTCAGTTCGGTGGATCGGTGGCGAAGCTTTGGACAAGCATTGGAATTGGTGATTCTGGTCGGTTTCGAAATTTTCAATTTCTTTTTGCCCCCATTGAATTTCAGTATCCCACTATCTCCTTTTGATTGTATCCTTTCCATCTTGAGTGTACACGCTTTTTGATTGGCGAATCGTTACTCCGGGGTCTCTAAGGTTACCCTATTCGGGAAAATTTTCGGACAAAAGGAACAAACGGTTTTCGAATTTGAGCCAAACATGCCTTCGGAGTGGAAATCACAATCCGGTCAATTGCGAAAGCGCCTTGTCTTGGGTTTAACACCCTTGAAGGAGTGCATGAATAGCTTGTCTGCACCCGAAGCGTTCAAAGAGGAAGCAGATCAGGCGGAGTTCTTGACTCGTCAGAAGTGTGAGTTGAAGCTCATCGAGCTCAAAGCTCAACATCTGAGGCTTTCGAAAAGGCGCGAAAGAGTAGCTAAGGAGTGGAAAGCTTGGGAGGTCATGACGGAGTCGGACCCACAGGAATTGGCCGAGCAAATGAAATGGCTCGTGGATCATCCGACCCACGACGTACAGAAGTTGATGTTCGATTCGGAAGAGATCCTCGACGATTATCAGACGGCAATTGAGGCTACTCGTGTCATGTTGCAGCGTTTCGATTCGGTTTTCTCACCCCCTGCGTCGGCGGCAAACTTGTCTCCTCGGCCGGATCACAATTCGACAGTCAATTCAGCGCTCACGCCTTCGGTTCAGGTGTCAGTCCCTCGACTTCCCCTTCCTAGCCTCCAACTGCCGAAATTCGACGGGAAACCTCAGGAATGGCCTTCGTTCATTCAGATGTTCGAACAGTTAGTAGAACAACAATCGATCAGCGACCTTTTCAAGCTTTCGTATCTAGTGGGCAGTCTTTCGGGTGAACCATTGAAATTGGCCAAATCGTTTAGTCTCGAGGCCGAGAACTATCCCGAGGTTATGCGTGCCTTAAAGCGGACTTTTGGATGCAGTGAGATCATCGAATCTTCGTTATTTGAGCAGTTGTTGCAACTCCCCAAACCCATGAATTCGGCTCGTTCTTTACGCAACTTCACACAGGAAGTCGAACGCATTCGTCGTCAACTCGACCGACTGGGATCTTCAATCGACGGGGCCCTCGCCACACAAGAGGTTCTTCGAAAGTTGCCAGAAGATGTCCTGAGTAACGTGATGTGGTTTCGTCGACTGCAAAAGGAATGGAATTTGGAGATGCTTATTTCCCGCCTATTCGCGATTATCGAGGTTATGGATTTTACGGATCATTTTTCGGGTTTGAATTCTTCCAACAATCCCAAGCCGGCTCATCGAAGTTTCGTGAATCAATCAAAGTCGTTCAGTTGCATCTTTTGCGAGCAACAAGGTCATTATTCTTCGGAGTGCAAGAAGGTTTCAGATATGCGACAACGCAAGTCGATCATTCAGGAGCAAACACGGTGCTTTAAGTGTTTGTCAAAGGACCATCTTTGTAAGGATTGTGATCGGAAGTGTCGAGTTTGTCAGGGCAATCACCACCAGTCAATTTGTTTCCGGCGGGCCAAGGAAAATCCCTCCTATTCGCGTATTCATCCAATTGGTTCAGGGTCCAATCAGGTTCCGCTTCAGAAGAATCGTAAGACGGCTGCAGTTTCGTTCCAAGTCGAGGATCAACAGAAGGATGGAGTTTCGGTGGAAGAAATGAACACGGTTAACCGGTCATTCATCGCTCGCACAGCGGAAGCCCTTTTACCAGTCATTCAGGTCGAATTGTTCAATGAGGAAAGCTCAAAGTCGGAAAAGGTTTTCGCACTTATTGACAGTGGAGCTAACGAGTCGTACTTAGCCACTAAAGTCAAGGATTCCTTGGGACTTTCAACATTAGGGGTTCATCGGTTTCAAACAGAGATTTTCGGCGGGGAAGTAACGGCTCCAATTCAAGGAAAAAGGGTTCGATTCAAATTGTGCACGGAGCAACATCAGATGTCGGTCGAAGCCATCGCAATTCCACAATTGATTTCGTCGTTGGATATCGCCCAATTCGAAGGTCCTCGAGTCGTTACACAGCAGGTGGAGCCTCAGCTTTTGCTCGGTAGAGATCACGTTTGGAAACTTTTGGGTATTCGGGAATCGGAAACAGCGGATGGGTTTTCGTTCATTCAGTCCAAAGCGGGACCAATCATTACGGGTCGGGCTAAGCGGACAGCGGTTTATGCGGGACGAGCAATCTCGTTGACTTCGCGGAAATCGGTTCAGGAAGAAGTGCCTCCGGATGTGGCAGCCTTTTGGGAACTGGAGAACTTGGGGATAAGTTCAGCGGAACTCGCGGAGTATTCGGACGAGAAGATTCGGGAACAATTTCGTCGTACCACCACCTTCGATTCCACGACAAAGCGGTATGCGGTCGATTGGTTATGGAAGGAAAATTGCGGTCATTTGCCTTCGAATTTCGAACTCGCATTTCATCGGACTCGTAACACGTTCAATCGGTTGAATCAGGACGCGGACAAATTAAAGGGATATCGTTCCGATTTTGAGGATCAGTTTCGTCGAGGTACTATCGAGAAGGTCACCTGGAAAGGAGTCGTCGGACGAGAATATTACATGCCTCATAGGCCAGTGTACACTCCAGGAAAGACGACTACGAAGATGAGATGCGTTTATGATGCGAGTGCGCATAAACGTGGAGCCCCATCATTGAATGATCACCTCCACAAAGGGCCACCAGGACCAATCGCCGTCGTGTCAGATCTCGAAAAAGCTTTCCATCAGATCCGGTTACATGAAGATCAAAGAGACTGCGTACGTTTTTTCATTCCGCGGGATTGGGAACAACCATTCGACTTCGAGAATCTTCAAATTTGTCGTTTCACAGCAGTTGCTTTCGGTGTCATTTGTAGTCCGGCCTTGTTATCTCTTACGATTCGTTTGCATCTGAAAGACGATGAAGCTACCTTGGCGAATACGTATGTGGACAACGTGGTGCGGGTGTACGATTCGGGGGTGGAAGCCATTGAGGATTCGGAGCGGTTGAAGACGAAGATGCAGGAAGCTCATTTCAACCTTCGTGAGTACTTCTCGAACAACGAGGATGTCATGAAAGTCATGAATCCCGAAGAGTCGAAGAAACAGGTGAAAGTTCTCGGTCTCAACTGGAACGTGTCTTCCGATTCGCTGTTCATTCAGGTCCCGGGTTGGTCAAAGGAAGCCACAAAACGGAACATTTTGTCGTACATCCAATCGCTTTTCGATCCCCTAGGAATCCTCGCTCCTATCACAGTTAAGTGGAAAGCGTTTCAACAGGAGATTTGGAAATCGAGTGTGAGCTGGGATGACTCTTTGGAAGAACGTTTACGAAGTAAGTGGGAATCAATGGTAGAGAAAGAGACGGTCGTTCCTTTTGCTCGCAAACTCGTGAACGTTACATCTCAGGTGGTCGATTTGCACATTTTTTGCGACGCCTCATGGCGCTACTGAACAACAGCCCCCCAACGGGTGAAGAGTAGCCCCCCACGATTTTTTGGAAGATCACTCCCCCACCACTGAACAACAGCCCCCCAGTTGAAAATCCCAAATTTCCATATCAGATTCAAATCTATACGTATAAAAGCGACAAAATTTTAACGTGGTCGTCAGTTTCCATTTGCTGTTTACCAATGGTGTTGCACACCATTGAAAAAATTGATGCTGCCGTCGAGGACAACACGATGGTTTCGAAGATGATGGCGCTTCGATTGTTGCCCCAAAAAATTGCATGCGCCAAGTGCGGCAACGAAATGGAACTTCGCACGCGCTCCAAAGCGAGAGATGGAGTCGAGGTAAGTTTTTGGTCGACAGTTTTTATTTTACTCTCTTAGTGGCGATGCCGAGTTTCCACCAATGTAGACTGCTCATCTGCTTCTGTTCGTAAAAACACCTGGTTTGCTAAGTCGAGGTTAACGCTGCCGGTTATTTTGAAAATTGTCGTTATGTGGGCATTAAAAATGTCAAACGCCGATATCGCCGACTCGTTGAAGGTTTCCGCACACACCATTGTCGATTACAAAAATTTTTGTCGGGACATATGCGCGTGGTAAGTTTTTTAGGCAATTTGTTCGATTTTCGTCTTAGGGCTAATGATCGTATTGGAATGCTTGGAGGCGGAGAGGTTGTAGTAGAATGTGACGAATCAGCCATTGGTATTCCAAAATACCACCGCGGAGCAGCCAAAGAAACTCGTTGGATCTTTGGTATGGTTGAACGTGGTGGGCGCGCCGTTGCAGTCTCGGTTGAAGATCGTAAAGCGAAGACTCTTACGTCCATCATTAAAAAGCGAGTTTTGCCGGGAACAACTATTATTTCCGATGAGTGGAGGGCTTATGGTTCCCTTCGAAAGATGGGATACGATCATCGCACTATATGCCACAAAAAGAACTTTTCACGGTATGCTTCACTGGTAGTTTTAAGTTGTGCTTTTAGGATTGATGAACAAGATGAATTGGAAGTTCATACGAACACTATCGAAGGGTTCTGGTCTCATATGAAAGCACCATTTAAACGCGCTATGGGAACATCGTACGAATTGATGCCAAGCTACATCTCCGAGGGAACATACCGCTACAATAATAGAGCAGGGAAAAAATTGGTCAAAGCTTTCTACGCAGATGTTGCCGCTAAATATCAATTTACCTGCTGAATAAATCTTTCTTTGTAAAACAACTAGATGGGGGCCAGTTCTTCAACTGGTGGGGGCTGTTCTTCAACTGGTGGGGGGGTTGTTATTCACTTGTTGGGGGGTTGCAATGGGGGGTTGTTCCTCTCTGTGGGGGGCTGTTCTTTACAGGGGGGTGGATGTTCAAAATCGCCGATATTGATCTCAAAGCGAAGCGTATGTCCAGCAATGTGTTTGTTCAAGTTTCCTGAATTTGTGTTTCTGCACACATAAACAGCTGTGTTCTTGCGTGTTTCATTTACCGTTTAATGAAACGAATTTATGAATGATTCCAAAAATGTCGGGTAATAGCACTAGGGACGATCTAAATGAAGTGTTTTAGTTCAGCTAATGGCAAAGACTGTTAACCCGTTGTGGATTTATGGCCTTGGGTTGTTTGCTATCTCAATGCTGCTTGTTTACATTTATACGAATTATACGGTAAAAGGTTTTTTCATTTTTACTGCTTATCCACAACCTACAAAACTGATTTTGTTGAATTCATCTACGTGGTTGATGATTTTAGCTATTGCAGGATTGGAAACACTATGACAAATTCGTCTCAAGTGATACTGCGGGAGAAGGATGTGGCGGTTTAGGAAACATGGTACTTCGAGTTTTCGTTTCATCTACCTGTTCTTTTGCAGCTTTTTCGTATTTCATCAATGCACAGTATTGCTAAGCACCTCAACCGAGCTGCTTGCTTTCAAGACAGTTGTGCTCAAGAGTATCGTTTTGAACTTTACTCAATGATCCCAAAGTTACAAGAATTCCCATTGCGAGTCAGTGTTTATTATTAGCAATGCTATAGCAACATTTAGACTCGATGTTGGAATGAAAGCGGAAAAAGTGTTCGTTTTGCAGAAAATGCTTGGAATTACGAAAGCGTATCAAAGTGGGTCTTCTAAATGTTATGAGCTAAGTAGTTGTTCTTAGACTTACTGATTATGAAAACGAAAAGTATGTTCATTTACGCACTAGCGGCTATCTTCTATCGCATCGATTCTTCCATCATGATCGACCGGAGATATTGTCTATGTTCAATTTCTCTGCTGGAATAAGTGAAACAGTTGGGGCATATGCCAAACAGTTATTTGAGTAATCGTTGTTCAGCTTAGATGGTTGTGAATTTTCATTTAGGAATAATGACTCCATCAAAGTTTGCACTCATTTGCGAACTGGCGACTTTCACGACGTGAGTCATCCGCTTTTACCCACTCAAGAACCTTTTCTGATGTCCGCAGTGAAGTTCTTAGTTGAAAAAATTAGTAGCAAACAGTCGACGCCAAATGTTGACGTGATATTGTTTTCAAATGAGTTCAAGTACGCAAATGAGATCAAAGAAAAGATCAAGGTAACATCGTGAGAAGTGTAAAGTTTTACGGATTCTAGAAACTAAAATACACGAATCAAGTTTTTATACCACGAGAATTAAACCGCGTCGAAACTCTTCATTTGGCAGCTCGTTATTGCGACTACATGCTTTTGTCCTCGGCAGCTTCTACCTTTGGATGGTGGGCCGCGTATCTGATGCCCGATCAGAAACAGCAAAACGTCTATTACAACTCGGTGTTCTTCAAACCAAATCATAAGGAGAAGGCCGCAAGTTTTCATGAAGAAGACTTCTTTCCACCGGCCTGGAATCGACTTGTTTTGAACAAAGAGAAGAAAGAAGTGTTCGTCGAAGATCGACGGAAACCGTTAATAAACGTGTAAAATTATAAAGATCGTATATGTTTTATTTTATTTTTTAACACTAAACTGTATAAGTAAACAATAACATTAAAATGAATAAATCATTAAACTTTTATTGTCTTTAATCCATCGTATTGTTTTTAAGTTTGCATGACCGTGGAAGGATCAAACTGATAAAGTGTGTTTATTGAATGAGCGCGCCTGTGACAAGTTTATGCGGGATTATATAGTGGATCGCGGGCGTCTGGTCGGAAGTGCGCTAATGCACAGGTGGGGGCGTTCTTGGCGTGAGCGCCCCCGTTTCCCCGTGAATTTCACGGACATTGCATTCAAATTCATTGATGTTAAATTTGCTACCAAGTCGATTGCGCTCACGATTGAAACGAACCTGAAAACGCGATATGCTTACTAGGACCTATAAGACTGATTGATTACATGCGGCAGACTTAAATACACGTCTGAATTCAGCCGATGAAGCCCTTGATCAACATGAGTTCGACGCAAAAGCTCTTCATACCAACACACCGCGGCGCCAAAGTCATAGCTGGGCATAATTTTGTTGCCGAATAGCTGAGGAACAGTCGAGAGCATTTTCAGCTGCTCCACACCAAAAATGCAGTTGTAATGACGAAAGAAACCAGGGTTGCAACTTTCATGCGACCACATAACAAATCTAAAAATTGGTATAAAAGGGCTAAGTATCTCTCATTACATAGTCATGTCGATTCTTCCCGACAAAGCGAAAACCGGAATAAAAAAGAGTTTATTCCTGCGATAAAAAAACAATAACAACAATCAAGAGCCGCCGAGCAAACGGGGCCTCTTGTAGGTACAATCCAAAAAACACAAACTACAAAACACAAGTTAATGGGCGGAGATTCCGCCTTTTTGGTCGCTCGAAGCGACACTTCCGGCCCCCAGGCTGTTGGGCCAACTGGAATTTAGCCCCCTAAACCAAATTTAACCAAAAACAAACATAACTTTAAGTAAACAACATCGAAGTCGAGCTTAGTTATTCCTCGAGTGTACTTTCCAATAACTGGATCGCTCGTTGCTTCGCTTTTCGTGGATATTGACTACGACTCGGCGTTCCAAACTCGATCCTCTCAATCGGATTCTCTTCACTCCACTCTTCGTTTGTCTCTTCTCCGAGTTCCAATGGGTACAATTGATTTATGGCTCGCTTCAGTGTCTTCCCGGAAGGTAGACGAAGACCGACGGTCCGGCATTTTCCAAGTGGATCAACGAACAATTCCGTTATACGCGCGAGCTTCCACAATCCTCGTGGCAACTCACTCTCACTTACCAGAACGACTTCTCCGACTCTCGGCACTCTTCGAACAAACGCTGACTCTTTCATTTCCTTATTCTTATGAAACAAGGTCGCAAGGTATTCTCGAATCCATTGCTGCCAAAACTGATCCAAACGGTGTTGATCCGTGTCAAACCTCTTCTTCAACGCGAGTCGAATCCCCCTTTCATCCGTGAAGTCCGGGTCCTTCAAAACCTCGTCATCTTCCAAAGGATCTTCGTGTATAGGATTGCCCTGAGGCCGAAGAAAGTCGATGGGACGGAGAGCCTGGAAATCGAGATCGTTCGGGACGACAAAGAGAGGACGCGAATTAATTGTTGTTTCAATACGCGAGATGAGAGTCCAAAATTCCCAAAACGTAAGTCGTTTCCGCCCTTGACAACGTTTCAACGAATTCTTGACGTTGTGAATCAACCGTTCCCAAGTGCCCCCTCTCCATGGCGCCAACGGCGTGATGTGCAGCCATTCGCTGCCCGCGTTTCGAAATTTGTCGTTGAATAATTTTGCCGCGAGCGTGAAATTGGTGGCGTTGTCACTCCAAATCCGTTGGGGTAATCCTCGAGCCGCCACGAACCGATCAAAGGCGAGGATGAACTGTTCCGTCGTTGTGTCCTTGAGAATCTCGAGATGGATGGCCCGAATCTTCAGGCACGTAAACAGAGCCACGTAGCAACCTTCTTCCTTCAAGTGAATAGGGCCCAACAAGTCCACCCCTGTTATCTCAAAGGGACGACCAACCGATATACGATCACGAGGAAGATCCGCCAGCGGCGCGTGAAAGGGCTTCCCGCTGTATTGTCGACAACGCAAACAGTTGTGAAGAGCTTTCTTGACTTCTGTGACATTGACGAAGTATCTTTCCCGCAAACTCGCAAGGATCGACTGGACACCCGAATGACAATCTCGTTCGTGGATGTGTAGGACGAGACGTTCCGTGATCTTCGCTTCGCTAGGCAACCAAATCGGATTCGCTCTGTCGTAGCCTACGGACGCTTCTGGTAGACGCGAATGACAACGAACCACTCCTTCTTTGTCTTCGAACATCCGATAGTTGATCCTTTTCTTCTTGGCTGGTGGGTGAGCGTGCTGCGCTTCCTTAATCAATAACGAGGTAGCTCTCAAAATCTTTTGTCTCAAGGATGTCTTCGCCGTCTTTCCTTTGCGAAACCTTTCGACCGCTTGCAAAACTTTGACTCCAATGCGAATCAATTTGTTGAAGTCCCCGCGATTCGGATCGATGAAAGCAAACCCCGTTTCTCTTTGGTTCGCTACAAAAGAAACTGATTCCCAAATCTCTACCGTCGACTCTTGAATTTGATCCCGAGTGATGATCAAGGAACCTGGTCAATTGTCTTTGGGTTCAACAAGAAAACTCGGACCGTGAAACCAAATGTCTGATTGTATCAATTCTTTCAAGGAACAACCCCTCGTAAGTAAATCTGCCGGATTCTGAGTCGTGTCCACAAATCGAAATTCTGCCCGTGTGTTGTACTTCCTGATTTCGTTCAGCCGATTCTGCACAAAGACGCATTGTTTGTCCTTCTTGTTCTTGATCTGATGCAGTACGATTTCTGAATCGGACCAGATAGTAATGTCTCTGATGTGTTTAACTTCTGCTTCAATAAAGCGCGCTATACGTGTTCCGATCAACACGGCCATAAGTTCTCCTCTTGGAATCGTGAAGTTGCTACTCCTTGGTGCGATTTTCGTTTTGGCGTATCCCACCTCCGCGCGCGAGTCGAAACAAAAAAACGCGACGGCCCCGTAGGCTAAAGAAGACGCGTCGCAAAAAACATTCAAGTCGATTTCTTGATTGGTCGAACCGGAGAGCTGCCGAGGAAACGTGACGACCTTTTCTTCTTCTATCAAGGAGTTCAATTTGACCTGTAGTTTGTTCTCCAAAACGTCATCCCATTCCGTACCGTTCTTCCAAACCTCTTGTTGGAACGTTTTCCATTTGACCGTTATCGGAGCGAGGATACCTAATGGATCGTAAAGGGATTGGATGTATGACAGAACGTTTCTCTTAGTTATGTAAGGTTTTGTATTCTCCTTACAATAAAACCGAATAAATCTACTTAGGTAATAGAGAAGTTTATTTAAGTGATGGACGAAATAAAGTACACAACTACACTTGATGAAGAAAAAAGGTCGAAGTAAGAGTTGAGTGGAGAGAAGATTCGTTAACGATAAATTGGAGGCGGGGTTAGGGGTGCGGCGCTCTTGAACTTGATTAAGAAGGAATTTATAACGGGACGTTACACTCCAGCCGCGGAAACTCACTTTATAGTTCTCGAAAGTTAAGAAGACGGATTCGGTTATGCGGTAGCGATAAAAAGGGTTATTCTTAAGCTAATTGTAGTGGATTAGTTAAAATTTAAGTTAGAGATTGCTTTCAAGCGGTGCATATTCATGCAGCTCCTTCTGTAGGAGGGGTTTCGGATCCGGATGAACTGTGACCTCTCTGGTTTGTTTCAACTCGCCTGAAATTGCGCATATAACGGCTCATTTTCGTGGCGATTGGTCCCTAGATTTCCCAATTCGACAAATTCCCTAGGTCGCTCCGCGCGATCGACTTGCGGTTCACGGTGGGTCAGAAGATGAGATGGCTCGAAGGATGGCAGTCGCTCGTTGACCGTGCAAGGTTGATCTCCAATCAGGATAACTGGGTTATTGGCGGGTATTCTTGTACGATGATTTTTTAATCGAAAATAGACCCATACTGTTCCCCCAAGGGTGAGTATCAAAGAAGATACTATTACCCAAAATACCCAGAACCATTTAAGAACTTTAAGCCAAGAACCCAACACATCTTCGGTTAGTGAAGAAGAATAAATGACATTTGGATGCACATGGTCTAAGTGGACTTGGACTTCGGAATTCTTCTCCATCTCCTGAATCAATTCCTCATCGATGGGCCAGAAGTTTGCTTCGTGAATTGGTGTGTGTTTGATGATGTAGTCTGGTTGAATCGGTCTGAAGTCGATGTTCTTCGTTTTTTGCGTCTCTGATAGTCTCTCGGTTGGCTGCTATTCTTCCGGTTTTTCGGTTCAGCTCATAAACGATGTCTTCGATTGTTAGGAGGACGTTGTCTCCACAATGCTCGGATTCTCTCCGATCTTCTCGGGTGATTCTCAGAGTTACGGGATCCAGGAACAACACATCGTTTATTGAATGTAGTCTTATGGGGATGCTACAATTCCCTGGACTTGGCAACAGAGTATACGCGGACCTTTCGAATTCGTGACACATTCTGATGGCAAAGATATTGTCGGATATCTTCTCAACTTCGAAATTCGATCGTTTGAGGATTCTTCGAAAGTAAGCGGTTGGTTGCTCTCTCATCAAACTGGTGATCATAGAGATTTGTTGTTGCCACACAAGACAATTCAAAGCGTTGGTGTTTCTCATAACATTTTCCAGAAAGTTGAGTATAAACTGCAGATCCGAAGCTTCAGTTTCATCTACCGTTGCTTGCCGTTTAGGCCGCCTGATTAAACCTTCTTTGAGCCAATCCAAGTCCTTCTCGATATCTTCGAAGTGTTCTAACGACGGAGTCAATGACTTTTTGGACACATTGATGCTTGGGATCGCTGGATTCGGCTTAGATGGAGACACCTTCTCGTACGTTACGTTCCCTAGCACCGCTAATCCCTGATCTGTGACGACGAATCTTTTCCCGCAGTCCAATTTGGTGTTGTTGGGTTGGAATGTCAACATCATTTGCCATGATTCAATGACAATCTCTCCTCTTCCCAACATAGCGTGAGCATCTCCAATTTTGACGAACGCACACTGTTGTTCCTTCACTGGAGTCCAAATGACGGCAATATTTTTAGCAGCTTGACGGTATCCGCTGGTGTAGTGACATTCTGATAAGTCGACTAGAGGACTTGTTGCTCGTGTGTCGTTGAAATGTGAGTACACCGTAGTTGTCGATAGGATGCAATTTCGTTTGACTGCCACATTTGTGCCCATCATGAAAGTCATGAATCGATTGGGAATGTTCTTGTCGACGATGTTGACTGTTGCAAACGAGTGTCGATTCTTTTCCAACTTTCCATAACGACAAACACGTTCTCGGATCATCATTTGGCATTCAGTTTCTGTCATGTCCTCTGGCTCTCCATCGAGTTCTTCGATACGTTCAATGCCGTTCAGTTCTGTCCATTGAGTGACAGTTGAAGTTTTGAGTTTACAGATGAATCCTTCAGTTCTGTATTCTATGTGATTTGGTTTGTAAATCCCAAATTCTCTTGGCTCTTTGTGGGCATGTTCTGTTTGTCCCAAATCGCAGCTCAGTGGATCCGTTATTTTCCACAAACTAATTGCCGCGTTGGGAGGACAAACCATCGGTTTTTGTGCGATAACGAAGTTAGGAAGATGAAACATTGAAACTAACATCAGAACGATTACGAGGAGAGTCGACAAATTGATTGATTGCCTCTGTAATTTCTCTTTTCGCCGCGGTCGTACCCGCTGTTCTATCGCACTTCTCTGATCGTGCTCTTTGAAGCTCTTGATGATGTTGATGTCATTTCCGCCGATTTCCAATGGATAGAGATGATTGACCGATCGAGTTGCTGTTCGGTGATTTGGTTGCAAAACTGTCGCTGAGCGAATGATTCCATCTTTACTCCTTTTTACGTCCACAATACTTCCGAGTTTCCACTTGTTCTTGGGAACTTCTTCCTCTTGAATCACCACCAATTCTCCTAATTGAGGTTCTCGTTCTACTCCTTTTGATTCCTTCCGTGGGGTTCTTTCTGCCAATGTCAACAGATACTGCGTTTGCCATATCTTCCAGAAGTTTTGTAGAACAAGTTGATTTGATTCATTTACTTTCCTCAATCGTTTTTGGAGTATTCTTTGCTCGTAGTCTTCGTCTTCAAGCTCTTGTTTCGTGAGTTCCTCTTCTTCTAGTGGCGACTCTTGGCCTTCTGGTCGCAAAAAGTCGACGGGTCGTAAAATTCGATGATCAGCTGGTTCGTCGGAAATGGCTGTCAACGGTCTGTTGTTGAGCGTCGATTCGATGATGGCGATTATCGTCTCGTATTCTTCGATCGTTTTCTTTGCTCTACCGAATGAACGTTTGATAGCCTCTTTTATGCTGCGATTGAGTCGTTCATACGCTCCGCCCTGCCAAGGTGCTTTTGGAATTGTAAAATTCCACTCGATGTCATTTGTGCTATATTGCGACTTGAGAAGTTTTGATGCCAAGATGAAGTATGAAGCGTTGTCGCTGA
This sequence comes from Aphelenchoides besseyi, assembly GCA_024699855.1. Classification (NCBI taxonomy): domain Eukaryota; kingdom Metazoa; phylum Nematoda; class Chromadorea; order Rhabditida; family Aphelenchoididae; genus Aphelenchoides; species Aphelenchoides besseyi. The sequence goes on along the minus strand of JAMPIQ010000002.1, from coordinate 2,006,400 downwards.
GAAATACGTCTGGTAGACCTCTTCTGGCTATAAATCGTTGGATTGCTTTGATCACACTTTCCGTTCGCGTATTTCTTATAACTTCGAGGTGTACCGCTCTTATTTTCAGACATGTGAACAGTAGTACGTACAATTCTCCTTCGTGTGATCTCAGTGGTCCCATAACATCGAGTCCTGTGGAGCTGAAGGGTTTCCCTTTTCTTGTCCTTGATTCAGGAAGTGGCGCGAACATTGGTAATTCGAATGGTTTCGCATTCATTGGTTTGCATTTAATGCATCGTTTCACCGTAGACTTCACCAAACGAGTTGTGATCCAGAATTTCTTCCTCATCTCCAGAGTTACTGTGTTTGCTCCTTGATGTTGAAACATTTCATGAAACGTCAAGATGATTTTGGTGCAGATCGGTGAATCAATCGGTAGCCAAATGGGATGAATTGTTTCCCATGGTAATCCCGATTCTTCTAAACGTGTTCTAATTCGCCATAGACCTTTCTCGTCTTGGTTCATTTCGTACTTTTTGATCACTTTCTCCGTCGGTGGATATTTCTGTTGTTCTTGACGAATTATCATCTGTTCAGCTGTTGTTGTAGTCACTTCTTCATGTCTTTTCGTGAACTTGAGTACATACATTGCGATTCTGGTGAGCTTTGGCCAACTGTACTTTGTGACGTCAATTAACTCATTCCTTTTTCCGATGGGGTAGACGATTGTCGGTTGATCTTCTTTGTTGTTTCTTTCTTCTGTCATCGTCTTCTCTTCTTTCAGAATGATGAGTTCGTTGGGCCATTTGTTTTTATCCTGAATTAAGAATTCAGGACCCTTCCACCAGAGCGCTGAGTTCATCAGTTTGGACAAGGGTTTTCCTCTCGTGATCAAGTCTGCTGGATTCATTTCCGTTGGCACGAAACGAAAGTTGATTTTGTTTCTCATTTCGTGAATTTCTTTCACTCGGTTGTTGACGAAAACGGATTTCGATCTTCCAGCATTAATTTGTTGTAGGGCGACTTGAGAGTCTGACCAGATGGTGACATCTTCTGAGTGGTGTATTTCCTCTTTGAGTAGTTTTGCCATTCTTATTCCGCATACTAATGCGAGTAGTTCCAGTCGTGGAATCGTCAGAATAACTTCCTTCTTCGGACTGTTTCCTTTTTTCTTCTCCATAGGTGCTAATCTGGATTTGGCAAAAATCAAATTGGAGTCCCCCTCAATTGTCAAATAGGCTGCTCCTCCATAGGCCTTTTCCGATGCATCGACAAATATGTCGAGTCTTCTTGTAGTGTTGACTTTCCCAATTTGGCGTTTGAATCTGACGATATCTTCTGAAGTACTCAGAGGTTTCATCAGTTTTTCCCATTCTTCAGTTAGATTGTCATCGCATTGTTCATCCCAATCGTGTCCTGTTCGCCATAGTTTTTGGATGAATAACTTCAAATCAATTAGCGATGGTGCAAGGAGTCCGAGTAGATCATAAATTGACGCGACAAAGGGTAGGGCTGCTCTTTTGGTGAGTGGTGCAGATGGTTTGTGCGTTGGGATTTTGATTTGCATTTCGTCTTTTTTGAAGTCCCAGTGCAATCCTAAGACCTTTTCCGTTGTCTTCTCTTGGTCTTCCACTCCCATTAACGATGTTGTTATCGTTGGATCGTTGCTGTAGATTTCACGAAGGTTAAAACATCGAGTTTTGAAGATGTCCTTCGCTCTAGCAATTTTCTGCATCAGTTCCTTTTTGTTATCTGATGTTATGACAAGATTATCAACGTAGAGTTGGCGCATAATCTCTGCTCCATTCGGGTGTCGTTCTAGTAGATGTTGTAGGGTCATCGCCAATATTGATGGTGAACAACAAACTCCGAATGGTACTCGAGCGAATCGAAAGACTTGAATGTTCTTTTCGTTGATCGGTTGATCCCACCTTTTAGGTAACAGAAATCGAACTAAGTCACGTTGATTCTCTTTGAGTCCGATTTGAAGGAACGCTTTCTCCAAATCGCCGATTGTTGCGTAACTGCCGAGGCGGAATCTCATTAGTAATCCTACCAATTTTGGAAGTAATAGTGGGCCTTCGTGCAGTACGTCATTGACACTCAGTCCATTTTTTGGTTTGGCCGAGGCATCGTAAACGACTCTCAACTTGGTGGTCCTTTTGTGCGGTGTAACTACAGCTTGATGTGGGAGATAGGAAATCAAGCCATCCGGCTGCCTTGTAGTTACCTTTTCAATAATTCCCGCATCTTCTTGTTCTTCGAAATTTCTTCGATATTGCTCCATGAGCTCGGGACGTTTTTGAAGACTTTTCATCAGTGAAATGAGTCGATGGTAAGCAATCCCGATATTGCTACTCAAATTGGATTCTTGTCCATTCCATAGCCATTCCACGAAATATCGATTGTCTCTTATCTCTAGAGTCTGTCAAAATTTGTTGATAATTTGGTTGTCAACGGTTTCGTTCTTTTCGTTCGTGAGACCAATGGCTTCTAGATCCCAAAATTTCTTCTCGACCTCTTGCTCTTGAGGTTCCTCATGTCGCAGTCTTCGAGTCACATAAGCCGCTGTAGAAGTCAAACGACTCTTCAGTTGATTGTGTTGAACAATTATGGGACCCAATGCTGTTGGAATCTCCATCCAGTTTTTATGTAACTTAGTCGAGAGAGGCATCAATTGGAAGAAGTAGTCGCTTCCAATGAGCATTTCCGGGACGATTTTCTTCTCGTTGAATTGTCCCTTTGATTTGACGATTCTCGTCAATTTGCCAACCATTTTTGGCACCGACAATGCTTTAATGGGTTCCCAATTCCCATTTTGCATCTTCAACTCGCAATCGACATGTTTGGCCGCCACACTGTCGATTACCTTCTCACCGAAAACTTCTGTTCGGATTTGTTCGATTTTGGTAGGCTTGAGTTGAAGCAATGTGGGGCATTTGTTTGTGATATACGTCGCTTCACTCGCACTGTCCAAAAGTGCGTAGATCTTCTTCGAAAGCTGGTTTGCCGGATTGCAAATCACGACTTCTGCCGTCGGTAGAATCGTGCGATTACTACAATTCAAATAGACGTGCGTTTCATTGGCTTCCTCCGTTGGGTCGTCTTCTTTCGGTTGCGCCACATTGATCTTTTTTGTTGGGTTCGGATGAAGTTGGTAGCAGAGAGAAATGTGGTGTTTTCCTTTGCATTTGTAACACGTGTTGTTACACTGCTTTGGAAAGTGCATTGGCTTTAAGCACTTGAAGCATCTTTTCAGTTCCTTCAATTTCTCCTTTCGTTCATCTGCTGTTTTGAACTTCATGCAATTGTAGGATTTGTGATTCGATAATCCGCAATAAATGCACGGCCAAATTTTGTACGTCACTGATTCAGGTTTGTCCTGTTTTCCTTCTTTGTCTTCAGCGAAAACTAGTTGCTGTTTGTAGTTCTTCTTCGTGACGAACGCTCGATTCTTTCGTGACGGAGTTGACGATGACGACTTCTCCCTTTTGTCTTGAAATTCTTCTTCCGTTAAAATTAACCCATCGAGATAAATGCACATTTCTTCAGCATCTTTGATTTGCGCACAGTTTTTAGCTTCGATTAGCTTTCTCAGAATCGTTGGTGAGTTCTTTAGTTTACTCTCAACCATGTGTGTATACTGCTCTATCGGGAGTATACAACCGTGATTTGCCAATTGTCGTCTGATCGTGTCGACTTCTAAGCTGAAGTTTTTTAGCTTTTTGATGTTGTTCGCTGGCTCTTCAATGTTGTTGAGGTCTGAGATTAAATGGTGAACGATCACTTCTTTCCTGCCGAACTTCTGTTCTAGTGCAGATTTCACGATGTCGTAGTTCGCTCCGATGAGGTCGTACCCTTCTAAGAGCTTTTTGGCTTCTCCCTCTACAAACGCCGACAAATATGTGATCTTCTGACCATCGGACAAGTTAGCTCTTTTGTCCACTGATTCTCTGAAGTATTCCCAAAAGATTCTCCATGACCGTGGATCCCCATTAAACTTAACAGGTGTGAGTCGTGGAATCTCAACTGGCGGCGGTACTATCGGGGTGCTGTGTGTTGCTGCTCCTTCGATTAGTGCTTGATAAAAATCGGCCGAAATCTTTGCCAATTCTTGGACTTCTTCGATTGTTTTCGCCATGTTCTTCGCAGCTTCAGTGACTGAACACATGTTGTTTTTGTCATCGAATTGAGTGAAACGTTCTGCTTCTTCCTTTCTTTCTTCTGTGCTTAGTTGCGCAATCAATTTGTTCTACTCATTTTTTAATCCTTCCGCCTTTCTGGTTGAGCTTTCCAACTTCCTCCTCATGACGTTGGCTTTTATCCCAATTTCCTTCGCCTTGATTCGGTTGACTTCGTTGGAATCGGTGCTTCTGGCAGTGAATGGATGAATTGTCTTCGCAATTATCAGCTGGTCTTTCATCACTTGGATTGTTGGGCCGAGTTGCCTTCTGATATGACCTGATGTTGATTTGATTCCTTCCGCTGTTGTTGATTTATCGAACTCCACCGTTGTGTTATCCGTCATTTTTCTTGCGTGTTAGTCTTGTGAGTTTTTAGAAGTTTTTGGTTTTTCTCTGGTTAGTCGGTAATTAAAGAAGCGATTGGTTATTTGGTTAGTTGATTGATTGGTCCTTTTTGGGTTGTGATTTTCCGCGCGCAAGTGTAATTAACCGCTATATCACAATGATAGGCGGATGAAGTGACCTTTTTCTCGGCGAAATAGTTTAAACTGGTTTGACCTATCTGGAATTGATTGATTGGTGCGGTGATCGTTCGTGTCGGTTTGATCGTCGATTGACTTTTCCACCGTAATCCACGCTCGTCCCACTGTTTCTTAGTCGATTTTCCAGGTTACACTTCCAATTTTCCACTCACGCTCGTCCCAATGGTCCCAAGTTCCCTCGAACGGGTTCAATCCAATTCACTCCAACGGTCCTTGTTTCCCAAACGTTGACTGACGACTTGCTCGTCCCAATGTTTACGGTCTTGGATCCACTTTTTTAAGAGCTACGCTCTTAATTTCCCGACCACAAGAAATAGAAATAAACGATCGCTCGATCTCCAATAGATTTCGGATTCGAATTTAGCCGAGCCCCCAAATTTTGTAAGGTTTTGTATTCTCCTTACAATAAAACCGAATAAATCTACTTAGGTAATAGAGAAGTTTATTTAAGTGATGGACGAAATAAAGTACACAACTACACTTGATGAAGAAAAAAGGTCGAAGTAAGAGTTGAGTGGAGAGAAGATTCGTTAACGATAAATTGGAGGCGGGGTTAGGGGTGCGGCGCTCTTGAACTTGATTAAGAAGGAATTTATAACGGGACGTTACAGTTATTTCTTTCGACCAATTTGGAATTCGTAATTGCAGCGAATCCTCTTTCACATCCCAATTAAGACCAAGGACCTTTACTTGTGATTTCGTTTCGTCGGGATTCATTTCCTTCATAACCTCCGAATTGTTGGCATAATGTTCCCGAAGATTAAAATGAGCACCTTGTAGTTTCTCCTTTAACCGCTTAGAGTCTTTGATCGCTTCTTCCACAGAGTCGTACACTCGAACCACATTGTCAACATACGTGTTAGACAGAGTCTCTTCTTCGTCCTTCAAATGATGGTGGATAGTTAGTGACAGAAGCGTTGGAGAACAAATGACGCCAAAAGCCACCGATGTGAATCGGCAAATCTGCACGTTGTCGAAGTCCAACGGCCTTTCCCAGTCACGAGGAATAAAGAAGCGCACGCAATCACGTTGATCTTCATGCAACCGTATGGAGTGAAAAGCTTTTTCGAGATCGGAGACGACGGCAATAGGTCCCAAACGAAATCGAAAGAGAATGCCGACGAGCAATGGAATACCTGGTGGACCTTTGTGCAATTGGTCGTTCAACGATGGAGATCCGCGTTTGTGCGCACTCGCGTCATAAACACACCGCATCTTCGTCGTCGTTTTCCCTGGGGTATACACCGGACGGTGCGGCATATAGTACTCGCGACCGACGACCCCTTTCCAAGTGACCTTTTCGATAGTGCCTCGACGAAACTGATCCTCAAAATCCGCTTTGTAACCTTGCAACTTCTCCTTATCTTGACTCAACCGACTGAACGTGTTTCGGGTTCTGTGGAAAGCAAGCTCGAAATTCGTTGGCAACTGTCCGCAATTCTCCTTCCACAACCAATCAACGGAGTATTGTTTTGTCTCAGGATCAAAAGTCGTTGTTTGTCGAAATCGTTCCCGTATTTTCTCGTCCGAATCTTCTGAGAGCTCCGCCGAATTTATTCCCAAATTCTCCAACATCCAATAGGCTGCCACGTCCGTTGGCTCCTCTTCATCCGCCAATTTTCTCGAAGTCAAAGCGATTGCTTTCCCTGAGTAACTGAGGTTCTTCTTCAAGCGACCCGTGATGATTGGTCCCGCCTTTGAGTCAATGAACGAGAATCCGTCAGAGGTCTTTGTTTCCTTGATTCCCAAAAGTTTCCACACGTGGTCTTTCCCTAACAGAAGTTGTGGTTCAACCTTCTCCGCGACAACCGATTGTCCTTCAAACCGCACAAAATCCAATGATGAAATGAGCTGCGGAATTGCGATTGCCTCTACTGCCATCTGATGTTGTCCCGTCCGCAACTGGAATTGCACTTTGTCTCCTTGGATTGGCTTCGTGACCTCTCCGCCAAAAATTTCGGTTTGAAACTGATGAACACCTAACGACGACAATTCCAAAGATTCCTTTACCCTGGATGTCAAATACGATTCGTTGGCCCCACTATCAATGAGTGCGTAAACCCTTTCCGCTTTTGAGTTTCCTTCATTGTACAACTCGACCTGGACGACGGGTAGAAGAGCTTCCGATGTGCGTGCGATGAATGATCTATTGACCGTGTTCGTCTCCTCCACCGAAACTCCTTCGTCTTGTTGATCTTCGCGTTGGAACGAAACCGCTGCCGTCTGGCGATTCTTTGAAAGCGGAACCTGATTGGACCCTGAACCCATCGGCCGAAAACTCAACTTTGCCGGTTCTCCCTTTGTTTGGCGCTGACAAAGACTCTGATGGTGATTTCCTTGACATAATCGACACTTCCGGTTACAGTCTTTACACAAATGCTCCGACGACAGACATTTAAAGCAACGTTTTTGTTCCTGAACAATCGACTTTCTTTGTTGAATATTCGAGACACGTTCACACTCCGAAGAAAAATGTCGTTGACCACAGAAAACGCAGTTGAAGGTACGCGGTTGAGACGTAAAATTTCCCTGTGCCGGCTTCTTGTTCGCTGGCGTTTGCAAGTCCGAATAATGCTCCGTCAACTCCTTGACGTCGATATAAGCCTGTAGGCGGAAAACAAGGACTTCAAGATTCCACATCTTCTGCTGGCGTTGAACCACATGAGATCGAGGAGTACCGGTTCCGGGAGTTTGCGCTAAATCTCTTGAACAATCAACGCTCCGTCCAGCGACGTTCCTTGCCTTTCAAGTTGCCGCCGCAACCTTTCGACCTCCTGAACAAATTCGCGGAGCGAGCGTGCCGAATCAACAGGTTTTCGAAGCTTCAGAAGTTGATCCAACAGATTCGATTCGATAAGCTCGTTCCGTCCGAAATTTCGTTTGAGAGCCTTAAGAACTTCCGCGTAGTTTTCCGCTTCGAGACTGAATGATTTCGCAAGTTTGAGTGGCACTCCGGCAAGACTTCCAATTAAGTACGACAGTTTGAAAAGATCACTGATGGGCTGCTGTTCTACGAGTTGATCAAACATCTGCATGAAACCTTCCCACTCCTGTGGCTTTCCATCAAAACAAGGCAACTGCAAATTGGGAAGCGGAAGCCGAGGCACGCCGACTTGGCCGTGTGGACCGCTTGAACCCGAGGCATTGTGATCTACGGTCAACGATGAGTGATTGAGTCCCGCGCCCGTGGAGTTGAAGACGCCGTCGAAACGATTCAGGAAAACACGCGTTTGATCGATGGCCGTTTGTAGATCGTCTTTTAGTTCGTCCGAGTCGTCAAGTGCTTTGGGAATGTCCCGTCCGGGGATTGCCAACCACTCCGCTCTCACCTCCTCTTCTAATGGCTCTTCTGCCAACTTCTCCCACTCTTTCCAATCTCGCTCAACTCGCTCTCTGCGCTTAGTTAGCTTCGTGTTTTGGGCCTTCAGTTCGATTAATTTCAATTCGCAATTTTGACGATTCATCAGTTCGGACTGTCCCGGATCTTCTTCGAAAGGTCTCGCTGTCTTCCAGGCGTTGATTCCATCATTCAACTGTTTCAGCGCCAGCGCGATTCGCGAGCGCAGGGGACCCGTTTCGGATTTCCACTCCTTCGCCATACTTCACTCGACTCGAGTTGTCTACGTTTTTGTACTAACGAAAGTTTCCCCCCTTTTTGTTCCCTCAGACCCAGTTCCCGGGAATTCGCTTCGAGCAAAGTAAGCGATTACAAAATTTTTGGAAGGGGAAGGAACCTAAACGACAATAGGGCAAATTGATATTTTAACGAATAAAATGGATAAACCGACATCCAATGTCCTTGTCCACCGAGCTTGTCCAGAAGCTTGTCAGAACCACCGAACCACCGATCGAGAGTCGAGTAAATAACGAACTTGCGAGCGGCTGAGACGCTTGACCACTGAGAGAGCGAACCGTTTTCCGAGTTCCGCTCGAGATGAAAACCACCGAACCGCAGAGTTAGCCAACTTGGTAGGGTACGAATAGGATCAAGTGTACTCCGCTTGTGAATCTTCCAACGGATTCGAGTCGAGCTTCCAATACTCCAAACGATGCACCGAGCTCAAGATAACCTCCAGCTCTTAGTTACCACGAAACCCAAAATAACCTCAGGTTCCCAAGCCGATAGATAGAAAATCAATAAGACGATAGACCGAAGTGTGTCGAGCAACTAGACTGAACACTCAACGTTGAACAAGCGACGGCAATAGGCCACAATTCGAATAGAACAATAAGCGACCAGTCCAAACAGGAGACGAAATGAGGTCGCCGAATCACCGTGCTCCACCACGAGGCGATAGGCGAACTTTGGCCAACAATCAATGGGCCCAATAAACCGCAACAAGAGTCGATCCGCGACTCAAAGACTTCAGTGAGTTAATCGGTCTCACTGTGAGCACCTTTTGTCGATTCTTCCCGACAAAGCGAAAACCGGAATAAAAAAGAGTTTATTCCTGCGATAAAAAAACAATAACAACAACCAAGAGCCGCCGAGCAAACGGGGCCTCTTGTAGGTACAATCCAAAAAACACAAACTACAAAACACAAGTTAATGGGCGGAGATTCCGCCTTTTTGGTCGCTCGAAGCGACAGTCATTTGCGCATGGAAGATTCCTTTTTCGTAGCAATGACGAGTGTAACCTCCTGGAGCGTCGATGGCATCTGCTGAGTTCAAGGAGCCCATAAATTGTTCATCAACACCAAAGGTTTTCCACTCAAAATTTTTCATAACACCACGCAGATCCAGTTCCTCAAGCATGAAATCAATCATGTCACGTGAGATTGAAATGAAGTCCCAACTTTTGGTCAACGGCAGAACTGGTTTGTGACCGTTGTGTGAGACACGATTCCGAGTTTCTGCATCAGTTGCGATGAATCTTCTTCAAATTCTAACTGACCGTTCTTGAACAAGTGCATGGCTTCGAAGGTCCAATTGGCTTTTGGGTCGATTCGTACTGGCTGTAACTGCACACTTGCAATGTCGTTTGTGCCGTTGAACCACTTGAAGATCTGAATGAGTTCCTGGTTGGTCTTCAAGGGTATGTCGTAGTTCTGAAGTTCAATCATCTCAAGCTCATGTTCAACCTAACCTGCAGCAGAACCAAGTACTTCCATTTAAACTCAACTTTGCTCAAAATCATCATGCACTGATGATACGAATAAGTCATGTTGTGACCATGACTGTCCATTTGAAACTCAATATCCGTAAGAAAGACGTTTGGAAAGCAATCAGCAAGCGCTCGCATTCGCTTGTGAAACAACGGTGAAGATTTGGCGTCCAGAGCGTAGCAGTAGAAGTTATGAGGAGTGTAAGTGGCCGCTAGATCCATTTCCAGAAACCGATAGTCCTGCAAAAGTTACATTGGGTCAAATGAACATGTTGTCTACCGTGTAGACCGTGCGAGCAAAAGCGATCGGAAAATCGGCTTCTTCGGGATACAGATCGTCGGTTTGAAAGTAGGCCCGTCGACGAATAGAATCGCAGTCCATCGGCAACGCGGCTTTGTCTTTCGGATCTTCAGATTTAAGTCAATGTTGTGCATAGAAAGAAAAGACATAGTGGGGCTCAAAAAAGAACGAAGTGCAATTAAAATTCGCAACTTCTCTTGGTTCCATTAAACATGATACTGTACAATCTTGTCAATCATTTAAAGGATTGCGCTTAGATCCATTTATAGTACAATAAAGCCAAGTAACGAAATGGTGAAGAAGAGTCTTAAACGCAAATTTGGTCGAAATCGACAAGGATAAGTGTAACTTATTCGTTGAATTAACATCTTCTTGCAAACGCTATTATTGTTAACAAAACTATAATTTAGGTTGTATTACTTATGTAAGCTCTATTAAATAAACAACCTTTACGACGCTTTTATCGAATTCAACAATCGAGAATTGCAGACAAGCACTCGTGCTATGACTTCACTGTGACTGTCTGATTACGAGTATTCCAACCATTACAAATTATCACCGCAAAGCACAAAGAAAATGTTCTTGCTAAACGTTTGTTTAAAAATAACTGAAGTTCGAATAAATGTAGATGCCATCAGACAAGTAAATATAAGACACAGATATCGGTTGCTGTATATCGTTGTAAGGCAAATCACGTAGAAATTCGAAAAAGGTTTTTTGATTATAGCTTTTCACTGTTACCCTATTTAGACTTAAATTTAAAAACTTTGATCCAATCAACTAATAATTCATCTAAAAGTGATAACCACAAGCAGTAAAATTCCCATCTACGAAAACGACTTCTTTCAATTAAAGGATACCAGTTTTCTAAAAACAGCTATAATACAAACTCGTAACACAAATGATAACCAAATCCAAACTATTGAAATCGTCTAGAGTTTATAAATGGAAGGTTAGTCGGTTAGAAATATTTTGAGCCGATCGTCTTTTGTTCTTTCAATCTTGATTTGCATTCTACGAAGCTCGTCTTGAATTTCAAGTCTAAGATAACCAGCAGAGACATAGTAGCGAATTGAACCACGTTTAGATTTATATCTAAAATAGGTAGAGATATTAATCATTTTCATCGCCAACAAAGGTGAAAGTTACACTGCGTTGCTAAATGGATACATGTAGTGCAATAGTTAGCAAGCCACTAGCAATGTTAATACCTCGAGTTTTCAACTTCAAAACGCAATCTCACGTTTCTAAGTAGTTATTACAATAAACACTTGCTTGTACTATATTCCGAGCTTTTTTCATACTAAGAACAAGCGTTTGTGTAAAAAATTTTTTAATAGTGTGAATAATTTTAAGTGCTGTATGAAGAAATCGCACAAGTGAGCTCAAGTTTGTGAGATGAGTGGGTCAATAATGGAAACTAGTGCAGTTTGTGCACAAGTTAAACAATTGTAAAGCTAGATGAAACAAAGTAACAAAAATAGCGGGAGGCACTTCGAGTTTAACTACAGGGTGTCCCAGCTGGAATCCTCATTTTTACACGCTTATAACTTTTTTATGCGTGAACCGATTTTTATGAAACTTTTTCTGTTGAATAGCTTGAAGTTTGCATTTTTGTTTCATATCAAATTCGATACAGATTTCTCGACGAAAGTCATCGATAAAATCAAATTTCTGAAATGAGCGCTTTTTTCACTTGCGTTCTCTCTTTCATTTTTTTCCACTCAAAATTTCGCATGGTTTGGTCTGATCAAGAAAAGGCGTACTGTGTTCTGGTGTTTTCCAAAACTGGAAGTGCAACGTCCGTTCAACGTTAATTCCGCAGTCATTTTGGATTAAGTCGGCACGCTTCTGTACCCGATCTAACGAACTTTTCGCGCTGGACCGATGAACTTTTGAATCGCGGGACTTGTGAAGCAAAAAAACCGAAGCGATCACGGTCCGTCTTCTTGATTTCCTTTTCTGATTTCTTTGTCAGGTCGGCTCGTAGCGAATAGAACGTTGAAGCAATTTTGGACTCTATTCGCAACAATCCAAATCTTTTGGCGCGAGCAATAGGAAATCTTGAAAACATGCCCTCCAAACCTTCCGTTCATCGAATTTTGAAGGTTGAAATCTTTTGTTAATCTTCGTCATCTCATTCTCTAGGCCGAAAATTTCCACCCATACAAGATGCGCATGCTTCACGAACTTCGTCCCGACAGCCATCAAGCTTGTGTCGAGCATGCAATTTCAATTCTCGGCCTCATTGATGCTCAACATGAATTTTTGTCGAACATCATCTTTACCGATGAAGCTCACTTTCAACTTCACGGTCACGTTAATCATCAAAACTTCCGGTATTGGTCCGATGAAAACCCGATTTGGTGAGATCAAGATGGCCGTTGAATTGATCAAAACGTTGGCATCAGGTATCGTGAGGAACCGTTGCACTCACCGCGTTTGACGGTTTGGGCTGGAATCAGCAAGCGTGGAGTCATCGGCCCTTTTTTCACTCGAGAAAACGTGACCGGCAATTCATATCTTCGACTTCTTCAAGATCAAACGCACCCGATCATCTTGACTTGGCCACAATACCACGAGTTGATTTGGATGCAAGACGGTGCACCGCCGCATTTTTCGGTTGCAGTCCGGGATTGGTTGGACGACACGTTTTCACTGCGCTGGATGGGTCGTGGAGCTCCGGCAAACCCAGCTCCACATCGGTGGCCTCCGTATAGTCCCGACCTAACTCCTTGTGACTTCTTTCTTTGGGGATATGTCAAAGGAAAAATCTACCGTACTCAACCAACGGATTTGAACGACTTGCAAATTCGAATCGAATTCGAATTTGCGAATTTGCCGCAGGATATGATGAATCGTGCAATTACGGATTATGAACGTCGATTGGAACTGGTTATCGATAATGATGGAAAACACGTTGAAATTTGAAGCATAAACTTTTTGATTTTAGCCAACCAAGCCCCATGCGAAATTTTGAGTGGAAAAAAATGAAAGAGAGAACGCAAGTGAAAAAAGCGCTCATTTCAGAAATTTGATTTTATCGATGACTTTCGTCGAGAAATCTGTATCGAATTTGATATGAAACAAAAATGCAAACTTCAAGCTATTCAACAGAAAAAGTTTCATAAAAATCGGTTCACGCATAAAAAAGTTATAAGCGTGTAAAAATGAGGATTTCAGCTGGGACACCCTGTATAACGGGTATAAAGAATGTTTCAATGAAGGAAGGTCATTATATCAAAATAGACTACTTGTTGCCGAATCAGTCGATTGGTTGTAAGCGATAAACGCAGAGTTGAAGAGCATCCCACCGACATAACGCGCAAAGGCAATTGTAGTAACGTGGCATTGCTAATTTTACATTTAACGCAGATATTCTTATGTGACTAAATAGAACTTGTCATGGCAAATGCCGACATCTAATGTGATGTTTAAAGTTTTTTACGCCAAATTTCGATTCTTGAGTGTTGACATTCTGTAGTACTTTTAACCGCATGTAAGGCTTTAAAAAGCCTTAACAAATGAGACACCGGGCAGCAGTTTTGCTTACGTACAATCAAACGTTAAACTTTTCTCTAATTTTGAGCAGTTCGCACATTTGAATTCGATGTTCTCAACGTGTTAAGTTCCAAAAATCCACAAAACTTGGCTTATGCGAAAGGAGCTTGCACATGACTGTGTCATATATTTGACCCGAATTTGCATTATGAAAAGTTATCAAGTTTGGTCACAAGCCTCTTGTCTAAATTAAACTGTATCAGCAATTTTCAATGTAAAGAGCATCAAATAATCTGGAAAATGTAAACAAATTAATTTCTGTTTTAAGGCTCCACCAACATTACGACGTTTAATGACATATCAAATCATAAAACTAACATCAACCTCAAACGCGATATTTTCAATTGCACAGTTTGTGGTCTAACGAAAAGTGTCGACAAATTACTGCAAGTCGCAAAGCGACAACCTGACACTAGTCTAGTTAATCTTTGATTAGAATCGCCGTTTAGTATTGACAAGTTAGTTACTCTAAGGTTAAAAATAGTACAATTCTACAAGAAAGAATCCACGGAAATGCGTAAATTCAAGCATTATTAGATAGAAAAACTCAAAATAAAAACTTGAAAACTAAAGTCGATGATTGAATTAATAGAAGATTACAAAGAATATTCATATGAAACTCAGGGGCATTTATACATGAACAATAGATTAAAAAGAGAATTAACCGCATTAAGTGCTTGTCGATCAATCAATAACAAAATAGAGTGGTCAACGGTTCTTACTATCATGCGTATACATATTTCTAAGCTCACAGACAACTTAATAATTTTCTTTCTATGGCACTTAGTGATGCGATCAAGCATCGTTTGGAAAGCCATTTGCAGAGTGATGGGCAGCATAAACCCAGGTAATGAATTTAAATCGCGACGCTCAATTTGGAGAACAACTTCCAGTCGATTATGTTGATTCTTTTCACAAGTTGAATCGGAAACTAGTTCGGTTCAGGAAGCTTACAAGTTAGACAATGTTGGACTTCGTTAATTCACTTGACAGGATGAACACAACTGGTTGGGAAGTGGTCTGTAGATCTTTTTGGCAGACTCCCGAACTTTCTTCTGATCACTTCTTTATGTTTATCTTCTCTGTGCATACGATAGATAAATATGGTCAAGACCAACAGGGTCCTCCAACTATTGAAAGAAGGTGTAAACTTGCATTCCACTTTTCCTTCAATAGCTAACTGTCTATGCGAACTTGTTGTTAGTGAGCTTTGCATTAATCGAGTTTTCAGCTATTGGTTTATCACTGGAACTGTCTCTTCCGATCTCCCACTTTTACCGACAGCACGATTGTTCCTGAAATCACTCGAAACCATCAACGAATTCTGCGGCTTTTACTTGCACATCGAGATTATAAGGGAAGACCAACGGCACTGGAGAGGACACTAACCAGCAAGTTGTTGTGCGCTTCTGTTTAGTTCTCGAACATCTAACTGACCGTGTTAATTCGAGAAGTACTGCTATTTTTATAGGACCGATGTTAATATCAATTATTGAAAATCGTGTCTTGGACATATGCAGCACTGAACATTCTATTTAATTGACTTTAAAGGATAGTTTAAAAACTGGAACAGCATCCATTTTGTATCACCATCGCACGTCCTATCAACTGAATGGCCATCTTACTCTAGTAGTCGAAATACTGGTTGCAAGAAAAGTTCTCAAACAGCTACCGAACATTCAACGTTTGTTTACGCAGAATTAGTTTGCTTTCTGAACCTTTTTCTCTACTTATCGAACATAATTGAACTCTTGAATGTCTTCGTTGTATTCATAAGTCCTAAGAATTTCTTCATCTTTTTCACTCCAGACAACTAAATTGTTCGACAAAGAAAGTAACGGTTATATCAAAAATTAACAGACCCGCAACGTTCTGTAGCTCTCCAAAAACTTCCGACGCTATCCATTACATAGAGTTCTAAGTGCAGTTTATGTGCCTGGAATTCAGTACACACATAGAGTTATCATTAGCAAATATAGTTGACGTGAGAAGGTACGTTTTGTTGAAATTACACATTATTAAGTGTTCCACAACTTCAAACGTTTTATTAGTTTTTACAATGACAAAAAACTTAAATTGCATCATGATATCTAGTCATCATATTCGAATAGATTTGCCATGGCAAACAAATTGCTTCTTCTTGTCATCAGAAACAATTCCATTTGCATCTTTCAAATACTGATAACGCACCTTAAACAACAAATAATTAAACATCGAAAAAATAATGGCCCTTCCAATTGCATAAGTCTAGTTTTTGATTGATAGATAGCTTATCATGTACGAGAGTTTATGAGTTGTTTCTCTCGCAACGATTCTTAATGATTCATTATGAATAGCAACCAAAGATACAACCATAAATGTGTATGCGGATGTTGTTTGTGTTGAAATGAAATATCATTTTAGATTATACCCTTTTAGTGAGTAAACAATAGTTCTTTGTTGAAAGACATTAAGTCTTTAGTCTCTTAGGTTAGCTGTGGTTATTATGCAAACGTACGTGTCCAAAATTGAGGTAGTAATGAGGATTTAATCGTGATGTTGTCGGTGCTTCGACATGCGTTCTGTTGAACAATTTTTCATACCAACAAACAACAGCTGCCCCTAAAAACTTTAAAGCGTAGATCATTCATAATGGGTTGTTTACAATCGAAATTAGGCATCATCTTGTTGATAAACAAATCGGGGCAGTTTGGTAGGGTGTTTTTTAGGTCCTCGACTCCATAAATACAAATATCATGTCTGCAAATGAAATTCAGATCAAGAAACATAATTACCTTAAATGACCAGTTTTGCAATTTTCTCTCGACCATAAGGCTCTTCTAAAAGCAATTTTAAGTAGTAGTTTCCAATTTTTCACCTTGTAATATGTTCGATTTTGATGCCTTGCTCGATACAATGACGAGTAAAACCTCCAGGAGCGGCAATTGCGTCGGCAGCGTGGAGAGTCGGAATAAGCAACTCGTCTATTCCGTGGCCCTTAAGTTCGATGCGACGAACTAACTCGGTTAAATTCAAGTCATATATCATGAAGTTAATCATCGCTCGCGATAAAGAAACTGCTACGTAGCCTGGAAAAACATTCATGGTTCCAAGTTACTTTTTTTATTCACCTTTGGAAATCACCAGCGTTGGGTCGTAACCATTAAATGCATTGTTGTTACGAGAGTCTCAAATGAATCCGTTAACTTCTACGAGGTTTAATTCTACCATTCTTAAATAAATTCAACGCTTTAAAACTCCAATCTAACGACTCATCATAACGACCTTCTGGCATGGTTGTAACTTCGACGTCATTTGACCCATTGAACCACTTCAAAATTCGAACCGTCTCAAGATTTGTACGTAGTGAAGTATCGTGATTTTGAAGTAAATGAACATATTCCCATTTCTTCTCTGGTTCCGCCAGTAAACGCAAGCATTCAAGATATGAAGGGTGCATGTTATGTCCATGGCTATCGATGTTGAATTCTCGTTTTGTTACATACACATTAGGAAAACAACTAGCCAGCGAACGAATCTGCGAATGAAAAAGTGCACTGGATTTTTTATCAATTGCAAAGCAATAGTGATTTTGAGGTTGGTACGCAGAAGCCAATTCCATTTCAAGCAAAACGTAATCCATATAAACGACTTGAGCACGAGCCACCGGGAAATCAGCTTCTTCTTTGGAAGAAGGTCGATCGGGAAAGTAGTTGCGACTCCTAATTGAATCGCAATCCATTGGCAACTCTACAGGATCCTTGTACACCATTCGTTCTTTACTGTACTTCTTCACGTATTCTCTGTCATCTTCATAAAAACGATTACATTGAAGGTGTTCAGTTCCTGGTGGACGAACAAAAAGACGATCGTTGTCTTACGATTGAATATGTTAAAGTAGTATTCAAGTTGATCTCCAACCTGTTTCCATGTATGCTAATGTCTTTCCGTGTTCGAATGAAAACACGGATAGAGGGAAGCGAAACATTCGTAGGGCAGAATTACAAGTGTTTTTAGTTCCAGTAAAATATGAGTAGCTAATTAATACGAGCAGCATAACAACAACTATTCGTAGAATTGGACGTGTAACCCCCATTAATTCATAAAATCGTATAGCTGTTCTTAATAAACTCCATTTCCCACTATACTTTTCTTTTAAAATAGTAGTAACAGCAAAATAGCTATTTCAACTTACTGATTCCATCATTTTTATCGAATGTAGCCATGCTCTTAAAGTTTGTTTGATAGTTAAATTTGCAAAACTATCAGGCGTGTAGCGAGTTGACGTTCTC
>JAMPIQ010000002.1:1949707-1988354 GCA_024699855.1 Aphelenchoides besseyi | reverse complement strand
TGATTCATTTATTAATTACACAATAAAGCATTTACAACTGTGACAATGATTCAGAAAAACTGGATGGTAACATTTGATTCATAGGTTGAACGGCGCATTTGTAACAGGAACAGCGGATTCGCATGTTGAACGACACACTTGTAACAGGGACATTAGAGTCGCAAGTTGAACGAAGCATTTGTAACAGGAACATTGGATACACAGATTGATTCACAGGTTGATTCACAGGTTAAACATAACAAAAAGAAAGAAGCGATCAACTTCCCGGTTCTATGCTCAAAAATAATCGAAAAAATCATGCCTAAAACGATAGATAGATCAAACACATTTGGAAACTTACACTCTAAAATCAAAGATTATAAAACGAATGAAGCAAATTCTGGAGCTAAACCGCTAAAACGAAAAGTTTTACGCTTTAAAGAAAAAACAAACCGCTTCGCAAAGTATCCATAGGAGCAAACGGATTATGCTGGAGCGGCATAACGATTTGATTGGCACGTTAAGGATAGTAGGCGACCGGAATGTCAGCGTCTGAATCACGACGTTGTTTCATCAAGGTTTTGATCAACAAAGTCGATCCAATAGTCGCGAGAATGAGCAGAATGATGGATAAGCCAGCGATGATAAAATGCAAGACACGAATTTGATGATGTAATCCGGCGATTTCTGCCGAAGAAGCTGGAAGTTGAGACTGAGCAGGTAGCGAGTGCGGACGGAGAACGTGAGAATTGGTAGAGGCGGGAATCGTACTTGAGGTAATAGTAATCTTTGACGTTGTGTCAATAGAGTTGTCGTAGCTCATCAAGCATGCTTCCTCAACGCAGAGTCGAGGGTTCGCATATGAAACTGGGCGCAAGCATATGCTTCCCGGCTTACATGGCGCATCATTACACACGTTTCCCGGTTTTAATGCGGCACGAGTTAACGGATAATTATCTTCGTATATAGCGTGAGGCAAATCTACAGTTGATTGGCTACTCAAACTTTGAATTGTGAACAAAAAAACATTCAAAAGAACGAGAAAATTCATTTCGCTGTCTCTTCGATCGATCATTGAAACGAAACCGCTGAACAAAAAGTTTGTCGAAAAGACATGGCCAAACAACATCCGCATTCTTCTTACATTTACAAACGAGAGAAGCGTAAATCACTAACAAAATAAACAGTCAACGAAATGTCAAAAAACGATAAAAAATGTGACTTTATGACTGAACACTTTCTTTTCGTACATACGTTTTGAACGGTTTGCTCTTTTAGAGTTCACACGATCGAAAGAACGCCGAGGAACAGCAATCGTCAGCCGAACCAAAAAGTGTTTGATGCACACATTCTTCGTGCATGTAAATCCATCTGGTGTGGTAATTCACAGTGCTATTAAAGCTCAAATCATAACTCAAATAAGTTTATTCAAAAATTCACGAACATAAAGATCGGGATTATACTTGTCTTTTAAAAACCGAGCAATTTTGGTCATTGGAAATTTAAACGCTTTTAGTATACAAAAGTATAATGCAAAAGTTTGCACAGGTTGTTTCTAACAAAGACTGTAAGGGAATCTTATTTAACTCAACTTCCATGAATGAGCTTAAATAATCGGCAATTAAAGGAGGAGGAGGTTCGGCAAACGAATCAAAATATTCGACTCGATTTTGAGAGTGAACGTAAATGGCAGTCCAATGACTACCGGGCATGTTTGACGGGTCGTGATTAGCAATAAACATATGTGGGTATTTATTGTTGTTGTTCGTGGGTATTCGATCTATCGGAAAGCAGCCAAGGAATATCTGCTTTGTAAAAGGGATTTTGAACAAGAGGTTTTCGATCGTTTTTTCGTCCATATCTCTCAGCAATCCATTTTACAGAAGCGCCAAAGGCTAATAAAAAGGCAACAAACAATAGATAAATAACACAATGAATAAATCCGTTAAAGCTAAGAACGCTGCTTATGTCACAAAAAGAAATACTACCGTCTGTTGGAACCATAATAATCGGAACTAAACAGTTAAATCGGTTGTCACTACACGGTTTTTGTCAATTAGAACGCATCCGTCAAACTCTGAATAAATCACAACATTCACACCGGTTGCAGGTGTTGGGTATCTAAACTTGATACTTAAGTTTGTTGCGCCCAGTTTAATAAGATCAAAATGGTTAGAAGAAGCAGCGTTTGTGGACAAATCAAAACAAAACAAAGTCCATCCATCTTTAAAACGCTTCATACTGATTTTGTGTCCCTTGTCGCTAAAGGCAAAACCAGTTGCTAAGCACATGTCGTGATAAGCTCGAGTAAAATTGATAAGAATTAAAATCGAGATCGTAGCTTACGCCTGGAAAGTCATGACCGCCAGCACTAACAGTTATTTCTCGAACGTCAAAACGGTCGGAAATTGAAGGGACTTAAAGAGCTGTTACCATTTAAAGCTCGTGAATCTACCATACCGATTATTATTCGTTTAGGAATAGTCTCGCTGTAAAGATTTGTATAAAAGTCCATTCTTCCCGCTACAAGTTCAAGGTTTTTAATTTCCGTACGTCTTACGGAAGAACGTGCGGGTTCCAACTGTAGCTTTGTGTTAAAGGATAGTGATAAACTGTCAACTAGATCGCAAAATTTGACGTATAATTTACATTGTGTAATTTGTAGTTTGTAATTATCGACGTTGGTTTGCGGTTGCATTAAACAAAAGTTGCTATCGTGGGGCATGATTTCAATGTTCATTTCCAAGTTGTTGAGAAGTAGATTTTCTTGATTGAATAAATCGGCGGGAATGCGCCCAACTAGCTGAACTTCTCGAGACTCTGCAAACATTTCTTTCAACTTCACATAAGCCTCGTCATTAAAGGCATCCTAAGTGTCGTACTCGATAAAACCGCTGCCTGATAAATGAGATTCCTTTGATTCACTACCATATGAAAGTAAAATGTCGAAGTAAGATTTGTAAGCGCTAAGTACGTTACCAGAGTAAATTTCGCGACCGTTGATTGTTACTTTAATGTTTTTCATAAAACTCGATCCCAACATTTGAATGGGCGCAACATCTGCGCCAGCATCTATAGTTGTGCTGTCAGCCTTAGTGATTTTAAACGTTGTCAGAAAGTAACATTGTAAAAGATCGATAAAACTGGAGCCATTGAATACTGTAAAATGTAGTGGAAATTGCGTTACGGGATTTAAAGTAAGAAATTCACGAAAATAAGTCGAAGTGAAGCTAACGTTAGTCGAATTAGCAGTAAAGAGATCTAATGCAGAGCTGATTGTATTTGGCGACGTTTGATCGACTTTCTTAAACAACATTATTCAAAAATATCGCGTTTACGTTTTCGCACAATTTTTTGGGAACCGACCGACTTCTGATGGCACGATTTAGAGCACTAACTCGTTTTCCTCCGTGTTTACCTTCTCCTTGTTGATCCAACACTTTTTGAGCCAAATTTCGAGCTCCTTGACGTGCCTCTGTTTTAAACGTTTCACTTAACTTTCCTTCTTTTGACAAATTTTCCAGAATTCTACCACCTGTTGAAAGCGCCTCTTTGCCAACAGAGCTTCCAACACTTCGAAGAACCGGTAAAAGTGTACGCCACAGACTAGACAGTACACTTCCAATTCCAGTACCGTACTGAGTCCGAACAGACCCAAAACCTCGCTGAAATGGTAGTTGACCTTTGTAAATATCTCCACTGCCGATTTGAGTATTTTGAAAGAAATTTGAAAACTCGACTGTTGAAGGATCAAATAAGATTTGGACCATAGTTTATTACACGACTACACTCTGGTAAAACAATTAGTGTAACTAAACTTGTTAAAAAAGAGGTCGTTTTCTAAACATTAAAGTTACAATTACATGTCCGTAGTTTAGAGGCATTAATTCTCCTTGTAAACTGCGCAGTGAAATCTCAATTGACGAAACTTCTTTGGGCATTACAGGTAAAAATATCATTGGATGACAAACAGTTTCTACGCTCATTCCGGGTGTGCTTGAAATTTTGATAATACGTAGTAAACTGGTCATCTTATCTCCGAGAACAATGTTGTCGGTTAGTCCCGGCGAGTAGACTGCAAATTGTGAAATACCTCCAGATAGATCACAATCGTACAACGCTTTGCTTCCGTGAACGAGAAATTGATTTTCAGCGTATTCGCAAATATATTTTAGCTGAGGTGTAAGTTCCATATACAAATACTCGTCAGGAAGCAATATCACAAAACGATTGTATGACAAATCGTATTTAAACATCACTCGTTTAGGGTTATCAATGCGTTCATAATTTTGAAAGTTTCTATATTCTTCCTTTTTTAACTTTGTTGATTATTTTATCAGTTAAGCTCTCACGTTCTTCGTTCTTTGCCTGAATACGCTCAATACGTAGCTTGGTACTATTGTTTAAAGCATCATATACCTCCGACGTGTACGTACGAAATAACCCGGAATTACCATAAGCCTCATCGTTTTCTGCTTTTTCTCGTTCTCGTTCTCTTTCTTTTAATTCTTGCTCTTCTCTTTGCACTATTGCCGAAGACGGAGGCTTATGGCTCTTTGGTCGCACAAAATTGTTTTCTTTTGTGCTTTTTTTTTTTGGCATTATCCTGAGGTTGTAACGGAGTATCAGCAGGTTTTGATGTTTCAACAGGTTTCGAAGAATCGGTATGTTTAGGACGATTTTCTTTTGGTTGTGTGGGATTCGCATCATCCACTTGAATATTTTCACTGTCTGATTATCCGTCAACTTTTAAGGGCTGTTGTTCTGGCAAAGGTGGAGTGGATGGGCGTGAGTGTAATGTATCAGAGAGTTTATCTTCATAATGCGTTTAAATGCTTTTGCCCGATTGTTTACCAACTTTGAAACGCGGGCCTGAATCGCTCTCGAGAGGTTGTTGTTCTTCCAATTTTCTTTTACTACGACTTGCAGGTGTATGAATGTTCAAAAATTGCTCTAGACCTTTAATTGAGCTGAATGAAGCTTGCGGAATTTCAATGTGTGTTTTTGTCAACTCCTTATCTACCAGTGTAATACGTTGAGCACTTTCTGTTCCTAAATTTGACCAGCTATGGGGATAAACAATTGAGAAAAGACCAACTTCCCAGTTTGGCTCGGGAAATTTTAGGTTTTTTGGTAAGTTGACCCGAAAATGATTGTTTTTATTTTGAGGCGTTGTATTAGATGGTAAAATGACAATAAATTTATCGGACGACATGCTTTTACAAAACTAAATAAAGATACTGAACTGTTTTAAACAATATCACTTTCGTTTATCCAGCAGTTTTCGGTTTCGGGAAATCCCATCCAAGAGACGTATAATTGCTTTACGCCGTTTCTTGTGCGTTGTCTAATCACACTTTTAATACGATAAACATCATCTTTGACCGTCTTACTAAGCTCGGGAGTATAAAAGTGTCCAGCAATCTCTTCGTCATTAAGGTCTTTGAGTTTAAAAGTTGGGGGCTTGGTTTTTTTAGCACTTTACTTATAACAAATAACTCATCGGAAAATCTTGCAAAATACGATTTATCAAACGTTGATTTTTTCTTTGCAATTCGAACATAATCCCCAACTTTGAAGCGTACTTTAGCATAGTTTCCGGCTGTGTGATTTCCACCGTAGACACGATTCCACACAGCAGTCCAGTTTTTGAAGTTTACAGAATTAGGCTTCAAACCGGTCACACGGTTTTCAGTATTGTTTATACCGTCGATTATCTTCGAAAGCGGCTCCAGCCAGTTAAGAGATGTGTTATAATCCAGATATTTGTACAAACGAGTTTTTATTGTTCGAATCGCACGTTCAGCCACAGAACATTTTGCATAATCATCCAATGTTGTGCGATGCGTAATATCCTTGTTTTCTTTGAAGTATTTTTCAACTTCTTTGCTACAAAACTCCATTCCACGATCTGTTTGCAGAACCCAAGGCATAGATTTGATTTTTTTGAAGATTAATTCAAAAGCCTCAATCATATCTTGAGGCTTCTTTCTTTTAACCGGTGCTGCGTAAAAACGACGTGAAAGCAATTCAACTACAACAAGAATGTACTTGTAAGATTTATTGTACTTTGCCAACATTTGAAAATCGGCCAGATCGGCTTGTAAATGAGTAAAATATCCGGAAGGTATTGTGCGAAGTCGCTGAAACTTAAATTTACGAGGTTTGTGTAGGGAGTACGTACGAATCTTTTGGAGCTCACTGATGGCTTTTGTCCGAGTTGTATGTGCTGCTTTAGAAACATTATTTATTCCAGAAAAAGCAGCTGGTGAGTTTAAATCGGTGTAAAACTTTGCGACACTCATACGACCATCCGTTAATGTCTACTGTTCAGAAAACTAACACCATAAACACGGCTTGAACTTACCAGACCCTTCTTGATCCTCATCGTCTGAAAAAGGATTATAAGTAAACTTTTTCATACGATTTTCTAAAGTTATAGTGCCGGGCGGTCTTTTAGTTCTTTTATTAGCATGACCAAAAATGTATGAGAGTGAAGCGGCCAGATTGCTGTTTCGATATTCGGTTCCGTCGTCCTTGAGTATAGAAAACGTGTCACCAAGTTTAAAAACCTTACGATTAGCAGACATGTATTTCAGCGCCTTATCATGGGTGTTAATTAGAGGATAGACGTCTGTTGGGATGGTGATTTTTTGACTCTTGTTTAAATCTTCTTCACGGTTTGACGATTTGACTTCAGAGGCGTTAGGTGGTTGTTCAGGTATAAGTGTTTCAAGTGCATCTTTTGTTGATTGTTTTGTCTCATAGATGGGATTTTCTATGACAGGCACAAATTCCCGATCCACTCTGACTAAGTTTTCGAGTAGCTTTTGGAGTTCTAGCGCGTGAAAGTTTACGAATAATCGGTGCGTGCGGAGCCAAATTCTTCAGTTGTTTAGGTCTTAATTTGAAATTGCCTTTTAGAACGTTAACAGCACTTTCGACAATACACAAAAGTTGTTTAGGAGTCGCTTCTTCCAATAATCGCAATTTCTTTCGAATAGAAGTAGTTTTTACGAGTTTATTCAAAAATTCGCAATTCTCAATTACAACAGGCCCGACCGTCTGTTGACGTGGCATTTAACTCGAATAACGAGTTTTACAAGATTGATAAACGCAAACTGAAATAAATAAGAACACGGCAATAAACGGATTAAGTGAAAATGAAACATCTTGTTTGTCGGAAAAATGTAAGCCGTCAAACTTTTCATTTTGCGAGAAGCCAATTAAAGTCAATTCTGAGTCTATCCATTGCCAAACATTTTTGTACACATCCAGCACGTAAACCTGATTATTGTAAGCCAGTAGATCGGTTATTCCTAAAGTTGAATTAACAGAGTTTATGTGCATAAGCGGTTCGTTAAAACGTTGAGTCTGTAGCATTTTAAATTTGTGAATTCCCGTTTTATCAGCGAATACAATTTGTTTAGTAAATGGATCAAATGCGGCGTAATCAGGATATAAACTTGTTGATTCAATGTGTGTAGAATTTACGGTGAAAACTTCTTTGGTCGTGGATTTAGAGCATAAATATAGCACATTTTTATTGAATTCAAGACATGTTAATGGATCACAAAGATTCGGTACTTGGAATTTGTAGCGGTCAATACCATCTTTCCACATTGAGAAATAAGTGTTGTTCAAAATATTTGTAATAATACAGTGATCATTCTGCGTATAAGGAAAAGAACGTAAAATCTTGCTGTTTGTAGTAGAAATTAAAAGCGCAAAGACGATGGAAAACATTACGAACCGACTCTTGACGACAAAAAGATACGTACTGGTCCATCGTACGGAAATATCCCCGTGAACAAGCGTGTCAAACTATTTGATTGAGGGTGCAAATTAACAACGAGATATTGAAAATTTTCATCTGTAGCTTTCTTGTAAGCATCCAGAAAATACGGGAGTTCATTCGCAAATACTTGTGTTCCAAACGTTTTAATTTGCAGTTTTGAGTTTGCCGATTTTGTTAAAATCACGTAATGCGAATTTATTCTCGCAGTTTTAATCTTTCTATCGAACAAGTTTTGCACTGTTAGAATAACGCTAATGTTCAAGTGATGGGATTGCTTTGTAAAAAGTGAAGTGAGATACTTTTCGTCGATATCGTTTTGCAAATCGTCCAAAATCAAAAGAGAATTTGGCTTAAGCTCATTGAGCATTGTCTGTGAAGGCAACCCGTCAAAAAGCTGAATTCCCATCTTTTCAATACCTGGTAGTTCATTAGTCCACTGTCCATAACAAAATATAACGGCATTTGGAGTCGGTGTGATCAATTTGTTTCTGTTTTCAATTAGATTTCTTAAAAATCTCGACTTTCCACTTCCTGTCGAACCGGCCAATACGCTGACAAAAGGGGCGTGGAATTGAATTTCTTCTTCGCTCAACTGTAGCATTATCCGACTGTTCTTTAGAATTACAAAAGATATAAATAGAGCGATTTTTTGGTGTTATCAATTCATTATGACGACATTGACTCAAATAAAATTAACTCCTACTACTGTCAAAAGATGTGTTTTAACTCAAAACCGTTCCGACTTGTCGGTTTTAATAAAACGGATGATTGAACAGTCTCCACTTTTAATCCGCAATCGTAAAATAAAATCAATTTTGGTTCATACCTGCTTCTGTTCGCCGTACATTACGGAAACGGCAAAGTGCAATTTCCTCAATCAAATGGACAGCGCAACTCATCGAAAAACTTATGATATTTACACGACAAAAACGAATTATGATAAAGATTTTGACGTTGATCGCTTTACAGCACAAATTCCGTTAATCGGTTATGCGGAAGTAATTATTAAGTTTCATGCAAAATACAAAAAGGTAAATTGTTGATGTCTAGTTGTTCTCGTCGTTACGAAACTACAAGTTAGAAATACTGTTACTGTTGAGATGTTTACAATAAACAGTCGGGACACGTAATTAGGTATAAATATGCGAATCATATACTGTATTTCGGACCACCATTGACTTTCGCTTAAGGAGACCACTAATCATTCGCAGATGCTTGCGAATGATAAACAGCGGGAGGTACAGTGTCGATGGCGGAACTCGTTTTAGGGTTAAAAGGCCATTAACCAAAATCCTGCAAACGCGCACGGTGGTCCTTCAGCGCACTTGAAATCGATCAACTTCGATTTTCATTTTCTGGTATCCATACAGCTGAGTAAGAAGCAGAAAATTTATCACTTGAATAGTGTAGACAAAAGCTTGGGCGTTTTCAAAGAAATGTGACAATTTCGGCTATTTGATTAATCCGAGTCGTAGTTGCATATAAGAACAAGTAAACTTTGCACAGCTTGAACGACTTTGTCACGTTCTTAGTGTTTAAGTATGTCAGCTTTTACGTTCGAGGCAGTTTTCGTACGCTTAGAACGGGCTTCGTTTTTTATGGAACTTGCAATCTCACGTTTGTACAAAGATTTTGGTCCCGCTCTTCATCATGGTCGACATGCAGCACTGGAACTTCAAGAAGTTTTGAAGATGATGGAAGGATGTGATTTTCGCAAGCAAATCAGCTCGAAAGACGCGAAAATGGCATTTGAAAAGTTGTTTGCTTCAGTTAAAGAGATAACTATCTCTTTACCTGCGGAACTCAATTACGTCCACGATTACTATCCACGAAACAACGAAGAACTGAACCAATTTGGCCTAAAATTATTGATCCTAATGGAAAACGTACAAGCCTTATGTCAAAGCTTCGAGCATTTGGAAACTCTTATTGAACATTGAATCATGTATTTTGTTTATACTTTTAGCAATATTGAGGTTAAACGTTTTGGACTCTGTCGTAAACCATATAATCCAATTTCACTTTGTACTTTCTTGAGTAGGTAAATCATGATTGTTGCCTTGTTGAAAACAATAAAGAGATGAGTTTGTAAAGTGATTTGTAAGTTGAAAAGTATCGAATAACAATGTTCATACAAACTGTTAATCTTCGTATTTAACGGTTCATGTTCCGACCTTTAAACGCGATAGTTCTCGGATGGACTTCACACAATTGAACTGCAATTCGGGCTTTTGGTATCTCGACTGCTTTTTCAATTAGCTTTCTCGTCTCATCGCTAACTGCTTCAATTCTCAAATTCTCATGAACGTAATCAATTAAACTATCGATAACTTGTTGATTACTCGAACGACTAATTTCTTTGCATGACGTTAACCGCAGAAACGCAGATGCATAAACACTATTGCCACAATTGAACTGATCTGTTTTTTGAACGATAACGCAGCAGCGGCCCCATTTTTCGACTGCTGTTAACTCTGCTATTTT
Organism: Aphelenchoides besseyi; assembly: GCA_024699855.1. Lineage (NCBI taxonomy): Eukaryota > Metazoa > Nematoda > Chromadorea > Rhabditida > Aphelenchoididae > Aphelenchoides > Aphelenchoides besseyi. The sequence goes on along the minus strand of JAMPIQ010000002.1, from coordinate 1,978,093 downwards.
TTTAAGCGTTGAAGTGCAAAAGCCTGCGGATACTTTGCTAACATCCAAATTAGTGTAAATTTCGACGATCGACATTTCGTTGGTACGACAATAATGAAGAATAACGATCCTTTTTATTACTTTGTTTATTTAGCAAAAACGAAAGTGAACTACAACACAAATGGGGGATATAAGAGACACAACTAATGAAAAGAGAAATTATTGTAAAAGTGGGCGTTAACTTATAAACGGCGGGATAGAAAGCGTATGAGCGAAGAAGACAAGGATCATGTGCGAATGTTTGGTCTCCCAATTGCAACGACGACGGCATGGTATTGCAGCTTAAGTGCGGTTTGAAAATGCTCAATGATGCTCAACTAGTCGTTATAGTATTGTAGATTACTTCGAAGGGCTCACAACTTTGCGTACAAAAACGGATGTACTCAAAAGAACATGTGGTTTAAGCTACATAGTGCTTATACCCATAAGGAAAGACATTAAAAGCGGGACCCACAAAGCCCTTCTCGTAAATGTTTACATAATTTTTAAAAGTAGAAACGGTTGTCACATACCCCCGTTTATTTGGGCGTATGCTTGAGTATTCACAACGTACAGGATTCTCATTCGCTGATAACCATTTGCTTGAACTTCTCATAAGTCAACTTTTTTGCTGTCTGGTAGTCGAAAGTGATACCACGAATTTTGAGCTTTGTAGTCATCTCTCCGGTTGAGCGATTGCGGAAGAGTAGCGCGTATTGTTTGCAACCTCCGGAACAAAATTCTCGAATGTCTTGATCCGGGTATTCTTGCTCCATTTCACCCAAATAAGCACCTTCTTTTATTGGTGAATCGAACTGTTTCTTTTTGACAAAAATAACCGAATCTGTGTCGGTGTAAAGAAGTTTGCAGTTTGGGTCATCTACGATTCTTTTCATGTGGTCGTAAAGCAACACACGAGCTGCCGAGGTTGTAAACGCCGCCAAAACCAAATTGCTGCACTGATTTTCGATGAGATATTCATTTTTTGGCGCATATATAACCATAAAAACATCACGAGCGACTTCTTCCACACGTTGAATATTCAATTTTGGGTTTGCGAACAATTTGTCCATGTGTCGAGGGCTTGTCACTATTTTCATAGAGCAAGATTGTTCCTAATACCAAACTTTCCCCACAAAGAATTCAAAAACAATTTGCTAATAAATCGTTTTCCTGGATTATCTGTCATTTCATTCGGATCAATTTCAATATCTAATCGGGTTCTTACTTCTTCTTTAAATCGTTCACGTTCTTCGAATGTTGAGAATTTATACGGTTTTGATTCCATTTTACTTTTTAGAAATTGGCTGACATAACCTTTAAATAATTCTGTCGACCAGTTTTCGTAATGCCAACATCTATAGAATTTAGTGACAACATATCCATTTTCTAGGGCAAGTGCGAGCTCAATGTGCGTACCTGTGAAAACAAAAGAGCGTTCGAAATCACTGTGTTTACAGTTTATGTCTGTTCTATCGGCTTTTGGTTTTGTGTACTTTTCTGTACAAGAGCGGCAAAGAGGAAAGGTTAAATAATTGTTGCAGTTGTACGGTAAAACCGGCAATTGCAAACTTGCTGTGGGGCAAACCAAAACTTTTAACAACCCTTTGTATTGATTGCCGGCTGGTTTTGTCCAATTTACGATTTTCTCTTCCACAATAATGCGAGGATGATGAATAGGAAATGGTTCATAGAATTGTACTGCCGGATACATTGAAATAATGTCGTAAACAACAATTTCCTCGTCATCTTCTGCTTTGTGATACAAACAAGTTGGACCGGTTCGCCCTCCGCTAAAAGCATCTCGACCCAAAATTGGGCCTTCGTTTAACGTTTTATCGTAAAATTCGCGCATTTCAATGTTGTGCTTAAGTTCTTCGTCTATTTTGCAGCTCCAGATAACTAAAGCCTCGTACTTTGTTTCTAAAAACTTGATTCGCTCCATCTCTTTTTCGCGTGCAACTAAAACGGTTTTCCCGTTTGGCAGTAAATTGTCGTCCTCATGGCAATCAGGACACGCATGATAACGACATCCATTAAATTCGATAGCTAACGGCTTTTGATTTGGGCGTTCAACTACTCCATCGATTGAATAGGGTCCAAACCGAATTTCCCCACCAAAAGAATCGCGATGTTGGACGTGCACTTTATGGTAATGCGCATACCATTTAAGATATTTTAAGGCAAAAGAAGATTGTCGCATGTTTTGTTCATACCCTGACTCTGGAGTAATTGGTATTTGATTTGCAGGCATTAAGTTTACCCTGTAATGCAACATACACGCACTCGCTATTGTTATTGCGTTTTCAATCATATCGATTGTTGTTAAATCCAAAAACTGAGTTCGATAAGAAACGAGTGCATGAGTTAAAATTTGCACATTGTTTCGACAATAAACATCAAGCTGATAAGGTATGAAAAACTTTGAATTGTAGTTGTTCGAATACCAAACTTCAAATTGAGCTCTTTTCTTTTCACTCATCGCATCAGGACTGTAATATTTACGACTCGGCAAATGATGCAATAAGCGGTCGTAATTACCTCGTTTAATCCACAAATATGGAAAAAACTGTTTAGTTTCAATGTCTAAACCAAAGGTTTCAGTCATTTGATCTAAGCGTATGGGCATAAGATGATAACTGTCTTTAAACAAAATTGTTCCGTGACAACCGCGCTTGTTCTTTAATGTCACTTGATAGATCTTGTTTCCTTGACAAATGATATCAATATCAGAAAATATACGCTCGTTTGCTGATTTCAAGCGGTAAAGCTCATTGAGTATAAAGATGATATCATAGCGACCGGCATAATGAGCGTAACAGATGGTCTTAGTTTTCTCAGGTGTTATAGCGAAAAGAAAAGCTACGAAAGCGCGAACGGGATCGAGTCGCGGTCTTAGTGCTGCGTTCCATGTGTTCCAACGATAATCGACGTTACAAATGTGACATTCTGAATTGTTTTGTTCAAATTCGGCGTTCCAACAGCCATTATCCATACATTTGTTACACATTACGTAACATGCGCAGTAATTAACAGCGTGCTTATAAACTTCACGCTTTATTTCATCTTCTTGTGTACTCTCGAAATCATAAACAACCAATCTATAAGGCGAGACCTTTGGTTTTTCTTTTGTCGTTATGTAGCATTCGTTTTCGCCGTGTCTGCCTTTACACAATCGACAATACGAACCTTTGCGACATTCGTGTTTTAAGCGTGTTGCAAAACGTTGATCACACTGCTCGCATACCTTATATTCTTGGCACATACGCGTTATGAAATGGGCTTTGTAACAAGCCTCATTGTAAAATAAGGTTGCGCACTCGTCACATCTTTTAAAAAAATTGGCTTTAATACAAGGATAATCCATTCTACCACATTTACAACATTTTACTTTACAACTTACCGAATGCTTTGCAGCTGTGTTATAAGAACTGAGGCACTCAAAACAATAATTTCGAACACCCAAAAACCTGCGAATGTTTGAAATACACGTGCAATGAGCGCAATTGTAATAAATGGTCAATTCGTATTTTGGGTTTTTGCTTTTTGTCTGAAAGAGCGGCTTATCACGCGCGTTATTCGAGTTAAAAACTGTGATACGAAATGTTGAATTATACTTTTTGTTATAATAAGAAACCAAAATGTTACAATACTTTTCGACGTTGTAGGATTCGTGTGCTGTACTTATTTTTAACTCGGTCATTAGTAAACGAACGAGTTTGTTAACTTTTTTCACTGTTAAATACTCACGCTGTGTGTAGTTCGTACGATTTTTCATGTTTAAATAACGCGAAAGTTCGATTGCCCTGAAGACACACAAACTATCGTTTTCATTAATTTCAAAGATCCCTTGTACATTTGATTTCAATTTACCCCCACCCGCCTTTACGGTTCCTTTGCACGTGGCCTCAAATATCAAATCACTACCGTAAAGGTGTGCTTCTCTATTTGACTGCTCAATAGATAAAAACAAATTCATCACAGCATCGACATTATTCATTTCCGGTGTTCGAAACGGTACGAAAACAGGATCGAAAAGGCCTTCAGAGTTGATCGAAACGCTAATTTTGTCGACAGTGATCTTTTGTTTTTCGGCTTCGTGAATAGCATTAGAGATTGAATCGCGAATTAAGCTTTTTAACAAAAGTTCTGGATCGTCAGCATCTTTCAAATTCTTAAAGGTTGTAGTCTCTTTGTATCGAGTTAATTGGAATTTGCTATTCGCATTATTAACTTGAACTTTTCGTGTAAAATAATCTTCCAATTCATAAGATGAAAGAAGCGACATGATTGGAAGAGGATCGTAAACACGAGTAACCTTTTTTTTGACTCGCAGGCATTTTGATGCACCAAAATGCATCAAATTACGAAATCGGCGCTTGCCATTTGTCAAACTATTTCGAAATACTCACAGACACCTCATCAATTCATCAAATCTCGTAATCGTCAAGTGCCAGATTGCGAAATACTACGCTAAAGTTTCGAAATTTCTTTATTCGTGAATGGATTGCACAGTCAAAATTTACGACATAAAAAGCTGTCGCACGTTGTCGTTCGGCATTTGAGCTCGAGCGCGAGCTACGTCCGTCTATTTTGTCTCTTTTGTTTCGCGCTCGTTAAACGGTTTGTTTTTTTCTTTCGCCTTTCAGTACGGCCCAACCACTGTGCTGCAAATTGCCTTTCAGGACATCTTTTTCATTTTTACTGTTTACTCTTATATCGTGGTGTTTTTTGGACTTTCGCTGCACGCTTTTTAAATAGACGATGGCTTTCAAACGCCGAAAAGAAAGAGAAGAAGGTGAATTGTTCATCGACGAAGACACTCAAAAGCCATTAGATGAGTTCGACGATTGGAGCGATAACAGTAAAATGCCGCCCTCTCCATGGATTGCTGTTTATTTGAAGCGGGAGCTTAGTTTCATCATGTGTAAAACGTGTGAAGGCAGATTTTTCACAACAAGCAAAAAGATGCGTCCGATGTCAAATGGATCATATGAAATTCGATTAATTCTATGCAATGAGTGTATTGACGCTAATGCGGCGTTCAACCAAGCTTATCGAGTTTTGAACAAGTGAATCAGCTGTCTCCCCAACTTACCTTTTGTAGACCAAAAACCCAAAAAACTTCCCTTTCTATCTAATCACTTTCACACTTGTCATTACACCTATCGCGATTTGGACATATGAATCAAATGTCTCTCCAACTTACCTTTTGTAGACCAAAAACCCAAAAAAACTTCCCTTTCTATCTAATCATTGTCACAGTTGTAAATGCTTTATTGTGTAATTAATAAATGAATCATAACTTTGAATTTTGCCGCTTTGTATGAGGGAGGGTCTTTCTGCGGCGTTTGATTGACAGCTCCGCGAGCTTTTGCGCGTCGATTGGAGGCTGATGAGTGACAAGTATATTAATTACTCTCCCGACAAGCTTGCGGCAATAGCTGAGGTCTGGGATTTTTTGTCGAAAATTTGTGCCATACACTACTAATGTTTTGCCCGAGGAGTGTCCTGACCAAGTTGCTAGAAAGGTTTATTGGGTGCAATTACAAAAAATAACAAGTCGTTCAGAGTAGGGAGGGAGGAACAACCAACTCGATCGGACGGCGGTTATCCGCGGGCCGACCGGGAAAATCAGAAAGCCAAAAACACAAGAGTGCCGTGCGGAACTATCGAAGGACTCAACAACTCGTAATTTAGTTAAATTTGTGTTAACAGATTTACTATTTAGCTTTACGCATCTTAGTTGCTATTTCAAACTGCATAGCATTGGACATGGGCGGTATGCCGGCATCTTTCTTCAAACAATTTTCTGAGTTCGACAGAATAATAAACTTGTTGGTTTTCGATTTCTACTTATAATCACAGGATGGTCATCAGTTGAATGAAATCGGCGATTTTATCGTAGCGAATTTGTTACTTGTGCAGTGACAACTTATTTGGTCAGTTGACTGAATAATGCTAGATATGTTTGGTCACTGATCACTACACACGATAAATAAAGTGTACACAAACAATTATAAAGTGTTTAGAACATTGATATGTCTACACAAATATAAGAGCCTACTTTTAATGACTACTGTTTACACTTTGGAATAAACTAATCAATGATTTGAATTATTATTTTAACTACTCTTACTAGTTAGTAATATTAAGCTCTTAATACCTTCTTAATAGTTGTATTTAAATGATAATTTCTATCAGATATGTTAAACTATCTTAAATTCTCCTAACCTTGTAAATCCACTAGTTAACACCAAAATTGCCAGGTGAATTTGGATTGTTGGTGTTTAATCTGGTTATCAACGATAAGATTTTTGTCCCTTGTAACTCTAGGGTTAAGATATGATAATTAAACGAATTTATTGCATTTATTCTCTCCCTTTACACCCAATTTTGTATATTACGTTGTTTAGCACTATACTATTTATTGGCTACATTTCATTATACAATAATTTTGAAAATGACCTTTACGTAACTTCCCAAAACTGCACAGAACCATGTTTGATGAGGCCCACAGAAACAGCCAATTTAAACTGTGCTGCTTTTTTTGCTGATCGCAGTGTTGAATTGTATTTGTATTCAAAGCATCGAATCAAAATAAGTGACCCAAAAAACAAAGCCGCGTTGCCGATGGACTGCGATTCTATTCGTCGACGGGCCTACTTTCAAACCGACGATCTGTATCCCGAAGAAGCCGATTTTCCGATCGCTTTTGCTCGCACGGTCTACACGGTAGACAACATGTTCATTTGACCCAATGTAACTTTTGCAGGACTATCGGTTTCTGGAAATGGATCTAGCGGCCACTTACACTCCTCATAACTTCTACTGCTACGCTCTGGACGCCAAATCTTCACCGTTGTTTCACAAGCGAATGCGAGCGCTTGCTGATTGCTTTCCAAACGTCTTTCTTACGGATATTGAGTTTCAAATGGACAGTCATGGTCACAACATGACTTATTCGTATCATCAGTGCATGATGATTTTGAGCAAAGTTAAATTCAAATGGAAGTACTTGGTTCTGCTGCAGGTTAGGTTGAACATGAGCTTGAGATGATTGAACTTCAGAACTACGACATACCCTTGAAGACCAACCAGGAACTCATTCAGATCTTCAAGTGGTTCAACGGCACAAACGACATTGCAAGTGTGCAGTTACAGCCAGTACGAATCGACCCAAAAGCCAATTGGACCTTCGAAGCCATGCACTTGTTCAAGAACGGTCAGTTAGAATTTGAAGAAGATTCATCGCAACTGATGCAGAAACTCGGAATCGTGTCTCACACAACGGTCACAAACCAGTTCTGCCGTTGACCAAAAGTTGGGACTTCATTTCAATCTCACGTGACATGATTGATTTCATGCTTGAGGAACTGGATCTGCGTGGTGTTATGAAAAATTTTGAGTGGAAAACCTTTGGTGTTGATGAACAATTTATGGGCTCCTTGAACTCAGCAGATGCCATCGACGCTCCAGGAGGTTACACTCGTCATTGCTACGAAAAAGGAATCTTCCATGCGCAAATGACTATGTAATGAGAGATACTTAGCCCTTTTATACCAATTTTTAGATTTGTTATGTGGTCGCATGAAAGTTGCAACCCTGGTTTCTTTCGTCATTACAACTGCATTTTTGGTGTGGAGCAGCTGAAAATGCTCTCGACTGTTCCTCAGCTATTCGGCAACAAAATTATGCCCAGCTATGACTTTGGCGCCGCGGTGTGTTGGTATGAAGAGCTTTTGCGTCGAACTCATGTTGATCGAGGGCTTCATCGGCTGAATTCAGACGTGTATTTAAGTCTGCCGCATGTAATCAATCAGTCTTATAGGTCCTAGTAAGCATATCGCGTTTTCAGGTTCGTTTCAATCGTGAGCGCAATCGACTTGGTAGCAAATTTAACATCAATGAATTTGAGTGCAATATTGATACTTAGAACAAGTATATTCTCGGTGTTTTATAATGATTAGTAGATCAAATAAAAACTTGGACAGCTCGTTTCTTTACTATCAGATAAACTATATTCAATTAACCGTAAATAATTAGTTAACCCTTTATTACACATGAGAAATACAATAAATTTTATACACACATCTTTGGTAGTTAAAGGTCTTCGAGTTTTCCATGAGCTGATCGTCTTCGAGCTGTTCGCTCCACCAACTCAGCCATTTGAGTTTCCATTGTTTTTACAGTTTTTGTATCATTTATCAAATGGAACCCAAAATCTGATGCGCACTCCTTTGCACTCCAGTATTCTTGCATGTTAATAGGTGGTAGAGGCGTGTCGCTTTGAGCGAAAGAAAGGCGATGCCCAGCCGGTAGTTTGTGCTTTGTGCTCCCTGTTTCGTAGTTTATTTTGTAACCCGGTGGAGTGGGCGGCTGGTCCGGCCATTCCGCGCCCACTCCACAACCCGCCTTATGAACCCCGTTTGTTTCTGTTTTTTTAGTTTTGGTTTTGTTGTTTTTGTGAACAAGACGGTCGCTTCGCTCCCGTCTTTTGCCGTTAGTGGCGTTGGGTTTGTAGCGTGGGTTGGAGGGGAGTTGATAAAGTTGACTACCTGACGTTGGGGGCCTTCAGCCCGAAAAGTGCAAGACGGTCAACGGACTTTTGAATTGTGTTCGAAACAGTTTGATACGATAAGAATATTGAAGATGAGTTGGGAAGCGAAACATAAAGTTATGAAAATAAACGGTTCGAGCAGAGTCCTAATCGGCGCAAAAATCGTTTGTAATGTAAGCGGATTGACTCTTAGTTGAAAAGCCACTTCACGTATGCCAACGTGATCAATCCATCGAAGTGGTGCTTTTGTTTTGAAGGAAGAAAGCGTAAGAAACCTATTTGTATCAAAGAATGAACGACAATTAAACATCCATTGAATCGTCGTCATCGGCTGTCGGATTGGCCGGTGGATTGACGGGAGCAGTTGTGGTAACGACGTTGGAGTTAACTGCGTTCGCGTCAGCTTCCAATTGTGTCACGAATTTCGTGACTTCCGGATTGACAACATTCAACATGAACTTGCTTTGCTGCTGTTGTGCTTTGGGATCGGTTTGCACATTATCCGGGTTGAAAATGTAGATGTCAGATGCGCGACGAACACGCGACAAAGCCACATACAACTGACCGTGCGCAAAGACCGGCGAGTTCAAATACAAACCGATTCGCTCCATTGTTTGGCCCTGGGCTTTGTTGATGGTCATTGCGAATGCCAATTTCAAAGGAAATTGGACACGACGAAAAGCCACCGTTTGGCGTTGATCGTAGTTGACTTTGCGATCGAAAACTCGACGAACAACGTCGATTTCTTCGCCAGTCAAACCATCGGACTCGATGCGGCGACAGTCACGACGTCCGGTTGCAAATCGGTGACAACTGCCGGAGTGCCGTTGCAGAGTCGGTAGGAGGTGTCGATGTTCGAAATGAACATGACTTTTGCGCCGATCTTCAGCTTCAATTGCTGTTGAGCCAAGCCGGTCTCTTCGATTTGACCCAAATACTCGGTCATCGCGTCGACGGCCGAATCGTCCAACGGATCGATGGCATTCTCGTCTTCGATCGTGTTGATGGCCTCGTAGACAATCGTTTGTCCGGGCAACTTTTTCAACAGATCTTCGTTGATCGAGTTGACGGTCACATTCAACGGCGCAACAATCGCCGAGTTGGACGTGATGTTTCCGCTTTGCAAAAGTGCCGACGGAAACACTCAATCTTGGAGTTCCTGAAGATCGTTGACCAAATTGAAGTCCGACAAAGCAAGTACTGTCGAGTAGTAGTCGTTTTGTCGCACGATCGGTTTGTTGGCAATTCCGACGTCGCGCAAAAATGAGCGGAACCGAATCTGATTCGCGTCAGTTCGGTGGTTTTGACGCAGGCACAGGAATTTGATTGTACCCTTGTCATGCTCGGCAATCAGACTTTCGTCGAAGCCGGAAGCCACGTTTCCGTTTCGAACGATCGGCAGAATTTGTCGAAAGTCGTCGCCAAAAACGATCAACAATCGTCGTTTGACGTACGGACCTTGACGAACGTCTTGAATTACACGTTTCATGTAATTGTAGACGTTTTGATGCATTGCCGACGCTTCATCAATTAGAAGAAGTCCCCAGCGGCGAATCGCTTCGGCAGCCCGACAATGTTTGTTCATTCGGGATTCCGAGTCCGAAGTGAGGTCTGTTGGAATCATGAATCGGGAATGAACGGTTTGTCCTTGGAACAAAAGCGACGCGGCGATTCCCGTCGCTGCGCTAGCGGCAAATGGAATGCCGTGCTCATTGCATTGTCGAATCAACTGATTGTACAATGTCGTTTTGCCAGTTCCACCTTCACCGTGTAAGAAGAACATTAACGGTGGCGCGACTTGATTGCCGTTAATCACTTCGGACTGTTGAATGGAGTGCCAGACCAGGTCGAAGGCTTGTTGCTGATCGGAACCCAAATTGACGTGCGAAATCTGATTGACGTCATGATAGCACGTTTGATCGTCGCCGTCCAAAAAATCAACAGCCATTTCGCCGTGAAATTCCGGATTGAACGCAGTGACCGTTCCATCCGGTTGTGGCAAATCGAAATCACTCAAAGTTAAATCTCGATTATTCAAATGCCATTCCAAAATTCGCAGCGCGATTTGTTCGGCGCGTTGTTCGCGCATACTGTCACTCAAATGTGCGAAACGATTTCCGAGTGGTGGTCGCATGAACGGCAGATAATCAAAGTACAGTTGACGTGGACTTTGCAACAGCTCGGCGCCGTTAATCAAAACCTGCGCGAAAAGGAAAATGAATCGACGAATTGGATGACCGGCACGTTGATCGAGTGCGTTTCTCCAAATCAAATCCGATTCCATTAGACCCATTTGTTGGGCCGCGGTGACGAAGTCTAATTCGCCGAAACCGTTCGGATCGAATTGACGGTAAGTGATTCCGTTCACTGTCGCCAACTGTTCGAAGTTTTGAACGCACTTCATTCGTAAAAAAATTCTTCGCAGAGCCAACAATTGACGATTTTTGACATTCACTTCATAGATTGCAACTACACGTTTGCGTTTCAATTGCAGTTTTTTGAAAGTACGTTTACGCTTATCGTAGTTGTACTCGTAGTGGAAGTCTTTGTACGTCAAATCGGCCGTCTCATTCGGATTTTCACGGCAGAATTTCATGTATGCTGTGAAACGCGAATGGACTTCGCTTGTCGAGTTGGCGCGACGAACAATGTCTTCGGCCCGATCACCGTTTGCGACAATCAAATACGATTCGTTCGGCAAATGGACTCCAATCATGATCACAACATGAGAGAAGTAGAACGGGCCTTTCGACAGCAGATTCATAACTGCTTCGTAGTCACTACAATACGTCAACGACATCTGATATCGTGCTTCATTGTAATTGACCGTTTTATCATCGTTGATTTCGATGAACGGATTGTTTTGTGCGCCTTTGCTCACAACTTCAATGAACGCCGTCGACATCTGTCCTTTCATGATGTATTTGATCGCGTAGCCTCGAGTTTGACATATGACTGTATATTTCCTGAAAAGATGCAAACTGATCAGTCAACGTACCGTCCAATTTCCAAGTTATGTTTTTAATCTTATCGAAGAGCACTTCTGTGCCAAATACACGCGTTTTGTAAACCACTTTGCTGCGTCGTAAGAGCATTGTTACATTCAAAGTGAAACGAATCGATCGATGATCAAAGCCAGTGGGACGTGAAATGAATTCGACATTGGTAACCAACTTTCGATTACTGATAAGTCCGTAGTCGATTTTTTTTGATACTTGTTTCCACTTCGATCCGAGTTAAGTAATTCCTATGTCCATTGTTTCAAGGTGTTTTTTCTGGAAGTAATTGTTAGTAATAAAAAGACGCGGCTATTCTGCGAAGTCAGTAAGCATCTCTCCGTTAGCGTCTGTCTTCCATTCGTTTCCAGTAAAAGATCCCATCAAATGTTGATTCGAGGTTCTTGGTCCCAGTTCGCATTTAAAGTCGCCTACGACAATATTGGTGTGGCAGGCCGGTCTAGTCCGTCTCGTACTTCTTCGTAGAACTGCTCAATGTCCTCAAGTTCATATCCCGAATGTGGAGCATAAACTTGAACAATGAGCAGTGTCTACTTGGAATCCAGTTGGAGTTTCAACGTGGCAACTCGGTTGGAGCGAATATTGACTTTAATAATGCGGTCCACAATACGTCTGTTAATGATAAATCCAACACCACCAACGTGCCGGTTCGTGGACCGATTATGAGTTCGCCACCTGTCTTGATCCATGTGGTTCGTGATTCACTGCGTGCATGTGTTTCACAAAGTCCAATGATATTGTATTTGAAGCGGTGAAGGTTGCTGAGTTGTTCCATAAGCAAGTTCTTTCGGACCGCGTTTTTGATGCCATACTGGAGGTTGTACGTCAAGATATGAAGGCGTTGAAGGGCATCATTCCATGACGATTTTGTTCTGCAGGTCTGTTTGAAGCCCGTTTCGTTCGTGTACACGTGGAACGTCGTTGCTTCAAACGCCAATAATTGCTAATAATTGTCCTCCAACTCAAGAAACTTTCAATTTAGCGACAGTCTAAATGTAAGGTTGTATTTAACATTGTCCATAGGTTATGCAACTTTATGACCACTTCAACTAACATTAAAGTTTTGGGTCTGATCTCAGACGCAGACAAACAGAAGTGACTTTATTAACAGGTCGTAATGAGAGTTTATCAGTCGGCTATTTCTTGTTCTTCTTTGCACAATTCAAACACAAGCCGTTTCAACAGCTTTTGCGCAACGGATCGCAGGAACTGCACGGCTCACCATCAGTTTTGTAAATTGGATCATTAAGCATATTTTGAGCGTTATAATTACACACAAAATAGGTACCACCACAAAGCGTTGTAATTGCACAACCAACCACAGTGTTTTTGGATTGTGCCATCTAAAGAAGATCTTTCCATTACGATTGAAATAAACGGACCTCCGTGAAATGTCCAGCTTTTTTGTTGAACATCTCCATGGTCAAAACCACTGAAATCATTATTGTAATTTAAAAAGTGAACTCCAAGTACCTTCGGTAGAATCGAGTAACTTCACTTCATCCCACCAAGAAGTCGTGGCTTGTTTCATAGCAGTAGCTAAGAAGATCGATTAGTTTTCATTCTTCAGCAATCACTACCATGATCTAAAGTCTCTGAACTCCAAAACAAATTTTGTCCTAAAATGCTTATCCTTTCTTTGCATTCAGCTTGAAACCAACCATAATTGATATTGGGAGTGTGTTGCATTTTATTTCGGCAATCTTTGGCCCAATCCTGAGCTTTATCTTCCAACTCTTTACTGTACTTCTAAACGTATTATTTTGTTTACATATTTAGCTATCCTTCTTACCAATTGATTTATGTCAGTGGCCTTTTGCATAGTCTGTCCTGCTCCATTCTTAACCTTTCCGAGGGCCAATTTGCTTCGCTATTTGTTATGTTCGCTGACACATGCCTGTTGACCGGCAGCGTCTAAGGGATCGGCCAAAACATCGCGAAACACAGCCACAAATAAAATGAACACTAGCGAATGAAAGTAACAACTGAATTGCATCTCTTCAACAGTTCACTTTCCAATGCCTTCAACTTCTCTTTATAATCAAATTCTAAGGGAACGTTTTACGATCTCTGATCCTGCTGTTCAAATACAGGAGATGGTTCTTATTGAACCTGACCATTTGTAAAAATTGTGCATAAAACTTGCGTCAAACTTGCATATAAACATGCTAATATTTGTAATTTGGAATGTGCAGCTGTTGATGAAGATATGCCTTGTTAGAACTCTGTCCGACATCTCCCAGCAGACATTTGTTCAAACAAACTTTAGCAGAGATCCAATGTTCTTTACCCGCAAACTAATCGAATTCGACAGAACGCAGGTAGTTTTGAATGAAAGAAGGTAACCAATTAGTTTTTTACCGAGATCTCATCTTCTAGATTCAGATGTTCGTTTTGGAAAGAGTTTATTGATAAAAGTGCAAAAAGAAATGACCAACAGAAACCCAACTGTTGATATTCGATTACTGATGTTCTCAGTTGCATCATCGTAAATGTGGAAGTTTACTTCCTTTCTTCCTTCCACTGATCGTACGTTCTTCGTAAATGTCTTCCGGCAAACATTGAGCCATAATACTGCAAATGAAATGAGATCACAGACATCAGTAGACTTACATTCAAATGAAAACGATCGTACAAATAGGGCAAATGATTAATCGAATCGACCATACCGCACGTCTCATTACAATAAAGTTTGCTCCAATCAATAGAAATACACTTCGAATCGTTTAGTTTAAAGCAGGATTGTCGATTGCTTGGAAGCAGTCTCTAGAGTAGGAGAGTTTAAGAACTGATCGATTAACCTACGGAAATTGGTATTTGAAATGTTTGCCAACCAGTTTCGTCAATTAGATGCTTTCTCCACTGTCGAACGTACGATCTGATTTCCGTGTTGAACTAATTCGAAAATATGACGACATCACGAACAATTTCAGATAGTTCCCTTAGAGCTAATGCATTCGAGTTGTTGAAAATGCAACTTCCAACGATCAAAATGTCAATTTGATGCTTCAAATCATGAAGAAAAGACTAAAGCAATTGATCAGTTAAATACTCAAATTAAGATACTTTTTCAGTCGGATTGCAGTTTGTCTGATGCAAGAAGGTGTGTTTGCGTACAGATCGTGGAATGCATCCATTATGCCCTAAAGAAGCAGTCAATCTTCTTATTGATGAAGCTCACAGGCATCAACGTTCGTTCAAAGCTCTTGCCAACAATAAAAATCGTTTTGTTTTCTTTGCCGTCTGTCACCGTGCAACTGATTTTGTTTGAATTGCTCATCTGGGCGGGGTGCTTTGAATGAGTTCGGAAACTAACTTTCTTGTTGCAATACCACATGTGAGCAGCTCGTGAGAAGTCATGAGCCATTTCAATCAGTTGCTGTTTGGTGTAATTGAGTGGAAGTTCACGGTTCGTAAAGATATCTACGGCTTTTCTTGGAACTTCTGTTTCCCAGTTAACTTGCTTTTTTTCGGACTGCTCCTAAACTATTCATCAACATAAAATCGCAATTTCATACTTCTGGGTGGTGTAGTTTCAAGTACCAAAATGTCAGCATGCCAGTAAAATACATGACACCGATGAAGACAAGAAATTTCCACCAGTCAACAAGCCACATCCTATTGTTCTAAACGAAGCTCATAGAATACATGACCATTAACATTCAAACTTATTTGCATTCTTGAGTTTGTTGTGAAATCTTAACTTTTTTGTTTTTGCAAGAGCTTCTGGAGCAGGACTACGTCACTAAGATTCGTTTGTTGTTATTAACAATCACGCTTCTTTATTTAATAGAGACATCAACGTGGAAATTCTAGTCTAGTATTATTTTGAAGCTCGTGGACGTTCCGCAACAAGATACGAAGATGACTTTCGACGGCAAATCTCACAAACAACGCGGCAGAAATTGTCGATGAAATGGCGCTCACAAGTATCACCCACGATTGGTTCCACAGTCTATTGTTGTCCTTCATATCGCAAAATGTAGAATAAAGGTTAAATTGATTGAATTATCTTGAGAGAGTCATCGTACATCTATAATCTGAGTGTGTCATTCTACTCTCCGTCGATTTCAACGAAATCCAGCAGAGTGCACGAAATGATTAGAATCTGCGTAATTCCTGATTTAGTAGTAAAAACGTTAGATACGTATCTCACTTGCTACTATTGAGTAGAATGTACGATAAACAAAGTAGAAAGAGAATCTGATCAGCCTAATAACATATGTTGAAAGTTCAAGCACGTTGCTAAATAAGATTGAATTTTTGCAATATGATCATTACCGCGCGTATGATTATCAATACTGTTCGTCAGTCCTTCCTCAGACATTTTTTCTTCCTGCAGAATGCGTTGCTTCGCTTTATTGTGTTGGTCGTATTCAGTTACATTTGATGAGAAATCAAGGGCGCATGCTTTCAAATATAAAGCAGCTTGAGATGTGGTTTGTTAGTTGCGTGGTTAACGACTTTTGAGTGCATACCTCCATTAACCTGTTTAGTGCCTTCAGATTGCCATAATAAGCTTTAAGTCATGTACTACTTTAATTGGAACCTCTTGGAGACATTTCGATTATTCGACTTCAGTTGGCTCAAAAGGAAACGGGAAAAAGCGATTTTGTTGCTCTTTTTTGGCGTCACTTTAGGTGCTTTGCTATTCTTTTTGCGGGGCAGAATTTCAAACTCCAGTCAATTTGTGGTCGTTTACAAATACGATGATGTGAGCGATGTGAACGCCGACAGCGAGTTTTTCTACTTCCACGAACTTGGTGAGTCATATTAGAACTGATTTTTCTTCTACATTCCATCATTCATACGGATAGTGTAGGAGTAGAAAAAACGTTTTAGCAATCATATACTTGACTAATCTTGATGTACATTCAATCAAAATCTTCAACTGAATTTGCGTAAACTGAATATTTCAGAGGAGAGTATTGTTGCTAAAACGCTAAGACATAATGTCCGCGTTTTGTGTTGGATTATGAGTGCACCTAACAACATCAAGAAGGCCATAGTAAGCAAATTCGACCGACAATAACTGATGCTTGTAGGCCGTGAATGCAACGTGGGCGCCGAAGTGTAACAAATATGTTTTTGTGACCGCAAGAGACGATAGTGGCTTGCCATCCTTAGATCTAAACGTGACTCCCGGGCGTGATCATCTGTGGGAAAAAACGCAACGAGCTTTCGAATACCTCTATAAAGTTTGTTCGTTTGTTTTTAGTTGCATTTAGTTGTTTAGGCAGAACTCAACAACTACGATTGGTTTCTGAAGGCTGACGATGACACGTTTGTTATCATGGAGAATCTTCGCTTCATGCTCTTGGCCTATTCACCAGATGACCCAATCTGGTTCGGTTGTAAACTGAAACCACAAGTTAGACACGGTTAGTTTATGCTGAAGATTAGTATTACTATGGTATTGAAGGATACATGAGTGGTGGCGCTGGCTATGTTCTCAGCAGAGAAGCACTTCGACGGTATGTCGAAGAAGCACTAAACAACACAGAGCAATGTCGCCCAAATGACGCGAAAGATGAAGATGTGTATGTCGGCAAATGCTTAGAATCAGTGCAGGTAATTGCTGGAGACTCACGAGACATCCATGGGAATCATCGAATGCTACCGCTCGCACCGGCTTTACATTTGGATGTGGCCGGAACAAGAAAAAATGTTATGCTTAACTGGTTTCACAAAAATATCTTTTATCCTTATAATCGGGTGTGCTTCTGCAAGACTTTTAATACTAATATTGAAAATTTAGTACAGACAACCATTAAGCGATTATCAGATCAGTTTTCACTACGTGGATAGACCTCATATGTACGCACTGTATAATTTCTTCTACCGCAACAAAATCGTTGGTGTCACTGACGGTTTACTTCAATTGACTAACGCGAGAGCAGAGAACGGCACAGAAGTGATTGATGCATTGCGTTTGATGTCACAAAACACCTCGCGTTCATTTGCCGATATGGTGGTTGAGCGAGATAGTAACTTAATTCTTATGAAATGGGTAAAAGGAAGTAATTTTAAAACGCAGAAAACTGTTTAATAGGTAATAAACAATTCTGCAATAGAAGGTCTGAGATACCCAGCGTCCTAAAAAAACTAAATCTACGTTGAATTGTCTATTAACAGAGAAAAAGCTGATTCTTATTACAAATCCTGTATGATTATAAGTTCTCACTATTTTTGCCGACAACAGGTTATAACTTCAAGACGTCATTCTGTTTTGACCCTTAAAATCTCAAAATCGTTTAACCATTAGTTTTTTTAAATCTGTTCATTATTATCAATTACACTGCTGGACAAAAGTTTCTGACCACTTGCAATAATGCCATTTTATTCAATGCAACCGCCTTTTTTCTTGACAGCTTTTAACAACCGACTTGGAATGGACTGAAGACTCGTGATGATGGCTGGGTCGATTCGTTTGGCCGCGTCTTCGATTGCTCTCCTCAGATTGTCGTCACCAGTGAACTTTCACTTCCTATAGACTTGCAGCTCGAGAAGGTGCCAGACATACTCATTTATTAATAGATCTGGACTTCTTGCCGGCCAGTTCATTGTGTTGTAGTGATCAAGGTAGTTTTTGATGATTCTTGTCCTGTGAATGGTCGCGTTGTCCTGTTGCCAAGTCCGATTCCGTCGTCGAAACTGCTTTTCACGCTAAGGTATGAAGACATTTCGAAGGTCAGTCAAGTAGGCTTCGCTGTTGTAACGTCCAGTAATGCGATGAAACTTAATCTGAAAGAATCCAAGAGTTTAACGTAAAGGAAGTGCTACAAAACTGACCTTTCCATTACTAGCTAAAGCCCCTGGTACCATTAAACCGCCTCCACCCATTTGTCTCTTAATTCTCAGCTGTCTAATCATATTTCCTGGTTGACTAGCATCTACATAACTCGTGTCTTGTACGTAAAGAAGACAGGAGTTAAATGGTTGTTTATCTGAACGGAATAAAAAAAGGGGTTCAACAACTACCGGAGGAGTAGAGAGATAAAAAAAAAGGGACCGTGATCCTAAACTGATGTTCCTAAAAAAAGGGCGGGAGATTCGAACGTGGATTTTCGAAGGTGTTCGACACTCGCCAACCCGTCTTTCTTAAACCGTTTTTCATTGGAAAAGATGACCGATTTCCAGTCGGTTTGGTCCTTCAGCTGTTTGGTGGCAAATTGAAGTCGTCTGAGTTTGTGGTCGGAAGAAAGCGGTAGAGATTGATTGAGCACTTCATAACGGAAATTTGCATCCGCTAAACGATGGCGAATTGTTCGACGACTAGCTGGCAAATCCATATTTACTGCGACCATTTGACTGGACACCAAGTGATTTTGCGCGATTTCTCCGCGCACGAACCGTTTCATCGCAACCAAAAGATGTCGATGCGAAGATCTAGGACTCCCATATTCTTGCCGCGTTTGTAGTTGCGGTCCTCGAGTAAGAAACGAATTGTCGTACGAGAATGTCGAGTGTCTCTAGCGATGTGAGAATACGATTGTCCCGGTCGATGCAGTTGTCGAATTCGATTTTTTTGTCATTAGTTAACATCTAGACCTCTGCTTTAGATTGTTTAATTAGGAAGACTTACCAATAGTAAAAAATCGAAGATATCTGTACCGAAATGAAGTAAACAGAAACTTTTGTCCACCAGGAAATCGGTTTTTCCGCCATAAAATTTGTCTTCTATCCGATTTACAAGACTTTTGGCAAAAATACTAATCTATTATTGGCAAATCAATGCTGCAAATTTCAGTTCAATTCATTAACGGGAACATAGTCAAATCGACTGGTCATAAACTTATGTTCAGCAGTGTATACCAGAACCCTGCTCAACATCAATTCCAGTTGTTCCACCACGTTCGAACTCTTCTAAAAACCAGTAGAAGTTCCAATATGTCGTGAGTCAGGCAAAACGATGCCATATCACCGAAGATTTTCACTGCAACCCTGGAAGACATTATCCGTCAGTTGGGCTGGAAAGACTACGGAATTCAAATCGATGAAGAAGGACTACACCATCCCCGATTTGCCGACGACATTGTTCTGTTTGCTGACAATCTGAAACGGCAGAAATGATTTGAACGCACGGGATGATGCTGGCACCTCAATTGGACTTCGGATTAATCGAAAGAAAAAGAACGTCATGGCTAACCCGGGCTGCAGACCAAACCGCATTGAACTCAAAGACGAACAAACAGAACAAGTTAAACGGTACGTTTATCCAGGACAGGAAATCACCGAAGACCACGAAATACTACACGCGTGAGCTTCTGGTGGTCACACGACAGGACGAAACCACTTGAAAGACCCGCAGATCGTTGGCGAAAAGACATGGAACGAGCGTTGGGATCTGCACGGCAAACAATCGCTCAGGACCGGAGCGAATGGGAAAAGCGGTCGAAGTATTCGCACCAACTTAACAAATAATCATCGTCTATATCTCTTCTGTTAACTGGTTGAAACGAATAAATCATTGTAAAGTGTACAAATTCAAGTTATTTTTGAAATTTATCAGACCGGAGAGATGTAGAGGATGTTATCTTCCAGGTCCGAAACTTAACGCTAATTTCTTTCGAATTAGTGGAATAGCGGGTTGACATTGCAAATTGGACTAGACGAGCAAGTAAACTAAGAACGCGTGGAGTTGTATAGCGATAGAATGCTTTTGATTGGATTATTCGTTTGAAGCTTACAAAATATACACGTAGACTTAACATTCTCGGAGGTAAAAATCGAAAGATGTAATTAGATGAAAACACAACTGCATTAGGTCTAAACATAAATATGACTAATAACCTTCATGGGATCTTAGCACATGTTTTGACTTAACTTTTAATAATCAGCAAACTTTTCATCAGCAGCTTAACTTTCGATTTTGCTGTTGCCACGTTTCTCAGGTTGCCATCGTATTGTCGCATTACACGTATCTCACTAGAAGTCAAGCCTCGATGTTGAAGTCGATTGTCATGTTCGTATATTGACAAGTACCAACTCTTATTTTCTCGACTTTTTACATTATTCTACATCTGAGTTGGATTGTGTCATTTGTGAGTCTACAGATGGCCATCAATCGTCAAGCAAAAGCATCTAATCCACGGGAATGAACGTCAATGGCTGATAATCTATTTCTGTTTGATTCCAAATGAACGAAATCCCTGCAAAACGAAGTGTTGAAGGAGAATATATCGATTGACTAGTCATCGGAGTAAGTTCTCTAGAGCATTCTATGGTTATGTTTTGTTGAATAAGCAACGATAGACGGCTTTCGTTATGCGCTCCAGATAAATACAAGTACTTTTGAAGTTCACTAATCTACAATCAGATTGCAATCATTTTACTCTTGGAGTTGGGAGATTGTGAGATGGCGAGAAAGCGTAAGTTTAATCACCCGAGTATTCTCAGTTGGTATTAGTTTGCGACAGAAATATTCACAGTATCGTATAACTGGAGTTGATGCCGTCGAAGAGCTTTCATGAGCGGTTGTAGAGCCCGATTCAAGAATCCTTTCATTTTGGTGTACGTTAACAACGTTGCAGGCAAGGAAGAAGCTCTTATAAAAGTTTCTTAGCTTTTGTCCAACTTTGTGTACTTCTTGTTTAAGCGCCAATTTCGCTTATGATTAAGAAAGAAGTTATTTCATTGTGCATTCACTAAACTGTTGATGAACTAAAATCAAATCCTATGATTGACTTTATGGCCATCAATGTAGAAGAAGCAATTTCGGCTTTTGAAACTACAAAGTAATCCATAAGTGTGTTTTATTGAATACAGTTTTACAGAAACAAGCCGAATTGCCGGTACTCGTTCTTTCAATGTTGAGGTTCATTTTGCTTTCATTCGCTACAACGTCACTTTGAAAAAAGCTCGACGAAGTGTTAGCGGAGATGTTCAACGAAGCTCACTATATCGTTCTGAACGTTCAAGTACCGACGACTGTTCATGTTCAAAATCGACGATAAAGAGTGAATTCAGAAGTTTCAACGTTGATTTTGCAATAAATTTACAATGAAAAGATTGCAAGTTTTCTCTTAACGATAACACGAGTCTTTGGGATTGTTTATTCTGAAGGTCAGTTGATAAGCTTTTAAAGTTGTTTTCGCATTCCAAAGGCCTCTTGTTCGCCTTCTCATCGTCGACTCACGAAAACAAACCGCCGACGTTCAGTGAGTTTGCAGTTGACTCACGAGAAAACGCAAACAATAAGACCGCTTGGACGTGTGATTCCAAACTGCGTCCTTCAGTCTCGTTTTCTGCGTTGAATTCTCGGTGTCGACCTCTCGGTTAACGTCGTTTTTTGGTTAGTCTTTAAGTAAAAAAGAATTTATTTCTATTCCCGTTCTTTTTTTGACATTGGATCAGGAATCGAGTTGCGTGGAGAGCAACGGAGAGACGAAGAGTTTTGAGCCGAAACCTCCGGTTTTTGCGCGTTGTTTTTTGTTTACGCGACTCACCGTCGGATGATCAAAGATCGAAAAGAGACGCTTTTTGTCGATTTTGGGGCCGCTGCGTCCTTCCGCTCGCTTCGACGACTCGCGCTTTTTTTGTTTACTCCATGCATTTGGTCGGCCGTTGCTCTTTTTTTGGCTAAAAATCTTTGACTGTCCAGGAAATTGAGGTGAGGAGATGAGTTTGAACACAAATTGTTTTCTGCTTCTTATCGTTTTCGTCGTCTCCCCTTGAGATAAAATGCTTGTGACTAGTCAGTGGACTCCGCTTACCAGCGGGTTAATGGAGACGTCAATGATCAGTTGAAAGTGGGTGGCCAAAGTCGATTTCTTCTGTTTCGTAATCAGTTGGCCACGTAATCGGCTTCCAACTCGTGTTTTGGCGTAAACAACACTGATCATCAGTCTTGTTGTTTTCAGACGTTCACAGTCTTCTCAGTACTCTGTTCATTCCCAGTCGCTCAAGAGCTGAAGAAATGAAATCCGGCGAAACCATCGCTTTGATCATCGGACTGATTCTGCTCATGATGGCGTAAGTTGTAAACATTCATCCCATCAATGTCTTTGCTATTACAGAATCTGTGCTATTTGCTTGTGCTGCAAATTTCTGCAATGCTGCAAAAACGTAAGTTGTCACTTCTATTGCATTTTCATTGTTTTTGTCGTTTAGATTTGGTGTCATCCGTCTCATCACCGTCATTCGGGACATGCAACAACTGCAGCGGTTTGAGGGAGGATCAGATCCTATTTTCAACAATTCACTTGTTTCCCAACAGCTTTATATCCAACCAAATTGCTCCGCACTTCTTCGTCCGTGCTTCTCAACTATTTCAATTTTTCTGGGTCATTCCTCTTTTGTAGTCACTTATTTTGTTCTACGCATTTTACTTTATTGTTTTGTACACCGTTCGAGATGAGATAAACAAACGAAGATTAAACGAAGGTCACCGCTTTTATTGCCGTCGGATTCATTGCGTTCGTCGTTCGTATTCTCGATTCCACGAAACTCACAGCCGACGGGCTGTTTTTTTTGTTGTCGACAAGACCACAACATAACATGTGAAGACACCGTTTTCTGTATTGCGGTATCAAAACAATAACCAAGATCGCATTCAACGGTGGTGCCCAAGTGAGAAGACAAACATTGAATTCTCCTGAGTACTTGAAGCTTATTCCGCCCCATGCCAACACTGTGAAGCCAATGATCGGGCAAACTAAAGTCACGAATGGAACAAGAGCCTGAAACACATGATTTAAAGAACAGAACGACAACTCACTTGCGCTGCAAGGGCATGTGTAAATTGGCGTTGCAATGCTTTGGTTCTTGAGCTCGTCATTTCGGATTTCTTTTTCAGTTCTCGGACTGATAACAGAGCAAAGAAGATCGTAGGAATATAGGCGCCAAATGTTAACACTCGATGGTACAACAAAGTCACTTGAGCGAATCCTTGGTTTGTTCTTCCGAGCAACAACTTTGGAACCGGTATTTCGGGCCAATAATATCGCTCGTATGCAATGCCGTCTGGTGGTGGACAGAAAGCCGGAATGGCAAGTGATGCATCAGCAGACACCAGAAGAATCGGAATGCTGACCATTAAAATGATATGAAGTGTTGAAGGTGATTTGCCACTGAAACACTTGTTATTCGGATTTCTAAAGTGCAACTAACTATTTAATAACATAATAACGATAGTAAAAAGAACAGGGAACGAAAGTGACTGTAAGCTGTGGTGATGAATTTTGGAAGATCATTGAAATACAACGACCAGTGTAACTGAGATATTGCGAGGGTCCCGTGAATGTTGCAACCATGATTCCCGATTCAACTCGGTAGCGCTAAAAGTGAAAATGAATTCCTGGTCGACGATTTCAATCAACTTGTTGACACCAACAATACGAAGCCAAATGAATTGCATCAACGATAGCAGATAGCAATAGGATTTTACTAAACTGACTAAATTGGCTGTTCGTCTTGTAGACAATCAGGTAGATTAATATGGTCAAAGCCAATGTACCAATGACTCCAGCAGATACAAAATTGACGAACCGAATGATTGCAATTGGACTTCCGGCGTAAGTAGCATTCGTGATGTTTGCAAAATAGAACTCGTTTTGCACGTACGGATTTTCGACGGTCATTTTCGTTCAAAGAAAAACCCGTTCCACACTGCCAATTACAGTAGTGGTGGAAAACCGTGCATTTAGTCCTTCACCCAACAGGAACCGGGTATATAAGTTGGAATGTGATCAAAAACCTGAGAACGGGAACATTTTCTGGTCGTCTACAACCTTCACGGTAATCCCAATGAGCGGAAACCATCTGAAGAACATTTGTTGTTATAACACTGGAAAACGTGTAATTACAAACAAATTTCCCACCCACTTTGAAATACTTGGATTTCAAACGGTGCTGCGAATTTACGTGTGAATGAACAGATTGAATTCGAAATCGTGGGAATCAGAAACTTCCGAGAAGTTTGTTTTACTTCCGTTTAAAACAAAACCAACGTAGAAGGTATTTATGGATGACACGTAATCAAAAGCTCCAAAAGTCTAATTTCGACCGTTCGAAATGAACTTGACATCACTCGTCAACTCTGCTGCTAAGAACAAAGGATGAAAACTCAGATGTCAATGTCGTGCATTCAGGTCTTTATATTCGTGGTTCTTATTTCTTGTGGTTAACTAAGCTGCCGACCGTAGACTTTTATTTCCTATTGGCATTGCGGCGACAACTAATGGGCAGATAAACACAAAAGCCTTGTAAGCTCACAAGATTTTGTCTAGGTTTTTCTCACGATACGTCCGCTTCATCAATTCTGTGAGTTTCTGTTCCCATTTTTTAGTGCTTTCTGAATCATCTTTTGAGTTGTTGATCAGGTTGGCGGCATAGTTGGCCGGACACTCGTCTACTGACCAATATTCCTTATAGTCGGCAATTCGCATGGGTTCTCCCACATACGCCAATTTGCACAACTGACACGAAACTCGAACTTCCGCTTCGCTTAGTGATGTCTTGCGATATTTCTGCGTCCACTTGAAATACCTGAAGATTGGATTGTTAAAGGAGAGCGACATGTTTGATTACTTGGCATATTCTCTTGGATTGTCCATCAAATGCTGCAGATAGTTAGCTAAGTGTCTCGGTGATTCGAAGTCACTGGCTGCAATATCTGCAACCACGATTTTTAGCTCTTTTATCGCAAGGTAACCATCGTACACGTATCGTTCGGGATGTGTGGTGGCATAACACCGCGACTCAAAACGACCGGTACAATCAAGTGCTTTACACGCCAAAACTTTTTCGTCAAATACTCTGGACATACCGACTTTTCGAAAGCCAAGTAGAAGTAGTGTTCAGCTGAAACAAATGAGCCATTCAGAAACGACTCGACTTGCAACAAACCCATTTTATCTTTCATGCATGACTGATCGTAATGAATTGTTTCACCGTCTGGAAAAGGTTTACAGTTGGCATTTGCAAACGGACATCGGCCGACAATTGTAATCTGTAGATACTTTTGTAGTTCTTTAACATACTTCTCACGAGACGAATGGGCTTTGCAGTTCGATACAGCAATTAAAAGAGGTTTTCGTTTTGCTTCTATTCTTTCTTTGACCTAAGATATTCATTGGTAATGAAGCTCGTTGAAACTCACTTGTTCTATCGTCCAAATCTCATCGGCCTTTTCGTTTTGTGTTCTCTCCACAAAACTATCATACGGATAGTAGATTGTACTCATTGTACGATAAGAACTCGTGACATTAAAGTAATCGGGCATTGGTTTCATCTTCTTGTCGTATTTGCTGTAAGTAAAGAACGGAGGTTCCAGCGTGTGAAGAACATTGTAAGCGCGTTGATTGGCAGGTGGTAAGTCGGCGACATTAAACTTTCGTTCATGAAACACTCGCACAGCAGCTTCACTTCCAGCTCGACGATCTGCAGTGTGAATACAACGGTAAGGACAGTTCAACGAAGCATTTGTGGGAACAAACATCTTGTATTCTTTTACAAAATATGGCTGCCAATACAGGATAATAGGTAGTCGGGGTTTGTACATCATCGATAAATGCGGCTGAAGTTCGGGTAGAAGTTGATGACTCAAATCCAATAGTTCGCTGGACGCGTCGATATCATTGGAATATGCCTGAACTTCTTAGTAAGTTAGGTTTACGAAGTCCATAATATTGTCAAAAACTGAATTTACCATTGCCAGGGATGTATAATGTGATAATGTCGCATTTCGACTTATCAAAACAAAAACGGTGTAGTTAATGATTAGAAGAAGGTAGGCGATGTATAACCGCTGGAAAACGTATTGTAACCCTTTTATTAGCACACTCACCGTAAGTAATAACTTTCGGCGACTAATAGAACAAATGAAGCAGTTAACTAATTTCCTTACGTATAAGATAACAAGTGATTTGATGTTTTTGACTAAACTTTTATCATACATTTCTTCAATGTAAGAAAACCACACTTTACAACAATATCGGATCCGTTCTCTATTTGAAATCGATCTGTTGACTTATTGGATTAATCAAAACGTTGCAGAATAGCAATAAACTTGTTAGTTTTCGATTTCTACTTATAATCACAGGGTGGTCATCAGTTGAATGAAATCGGCGATTTTATCGTCAGCAAAGTTGTTTGTTACGCGGTGACAGCTTATTCAGTCGGTTGACCGAATAATGCAAGACATGTTTGGTCACTGATCACTAGACGCGATAAAAGCTAGCGTCTATAAACAACTGCTGATTAATTGTTTAGTTTTATAATACGAACAACTTCCTACTGATTTGTATTATGATTAAGCGATCATCACACTTTTAGAAGCAATTACGCAAACAAGTATGCTCTTACGTGATTCGATTAAGTTATTTTAGTTAAACATCTATGTTTGTAAGTTAGAAAGTTTCATCATATAGCAATTAGTTTAGTTGGACGTATGCGGTTCTTTCGCATAAAACTATTTCGCTTTGCAACGCTTATTAGCCTTATTTTCAACATTATTTTGTTGTTTGATTACATGGGGCGAATGTTCGGCAAAAGTAACAACAAATTATTATCGTATAGAGAACCAAATTCTAAATTGAGAGTTGCTAGCCCACTGAATTCACAGATTGAAAGAAATATGAAAAAATTGGTGCAGAATGGAAAGTTAGATCTGTGCAACTGCAATGGCGAGAACGTGAGTCTATAAGCATGAATCCTTCTATTCGCTTTAGTTCTGCTTCACCGGTTTGGATAAAGTTGGGAACGTTCGATTAGGTCTCCCGTTCAATTGTTCGCTTTACGAGAAGCTCAAGTCCCTTCAACTGCTCGACTCTGATGCTGCCAACGCAAAGCCCGACTACAAGCAGATTGTGGCCGATGACAACTGGTCGCCCGTGTTTGTGACTTCAGTGTCCATCAGTCACTTTCGAGAGCTGCGGAATTTTGTCAGAACAATACGAACACACTATCCAAAATCGAAGATCGTCATTTTCGATGTTGGTCTACAACGGAAGGAGGTAACAGTTAGTGGATGACTGTTTCAGACCTCAAATTTAGATCCAAGAACTCAAGTCATGGTGTTTGGTTGAGTATCGAAGGTTCGAGTTCTCGAAATATCCGCCACATGTTAAGAAAATAATGAACTATTCGTTCAAGTTAGCGATTATTGTAAGTTTCAAGCATTCGGAATGAAAACAGTGTTTGCAGGAGGCATTCCAAACGTACAAAACGTTCTTCTACTTGGACACGAGTGTTCGGATTAAAAGCAAAAACCTGGCCACATTTCTACAGGGCGTGCAGAGCGGTGTGCTCTTGCCGTTCTCAACTCACACGTTTGCCATCCACAGTGTTTATGCGACCACACATCCAAGTATTGCAAGCATTAATTCCACAACTCATTCCTTTAGACATGTCCACCTATTTGCCATTGCCTAAAATCATCACTCAAATGCGAGAGATTCAATCTCCTGCTTTTTTATCCGACTCACCATATACTCGTTACATTTTGAAATGGTTAAGCTCAAGTGTAATTACTCATTTCCTTTGCATTCAGGTGGTATCTTTGTGCGATGACTAAGGATTGTATTGATCCGCCCGGTGCTCAAAGCGCTTGCTTTCCTCTCAATCACAACTGGTACGACTATTTTCGGACATACCTCAATTGTCATCGTTATGATCAAGCCTTCTGGAATATTGCGGCATTAGCGTATTTGTTTGGTCCAGAACGTGGAGCTGTTCAACTCAACTACACGAAGGACTGGGACACACTGTCCGAAAATCTGATCGTTGAAGTGAAACAGAAACGTGAAAAAGCAATGAAAAAGTTTTCCAATTTGATCTCAATACGTAGAA
>JAMPIQ010000002.1:1912077-1949607 GCA_024699855.1 Aphelenchoides besseyi | reverse complement strand
CACTTGCGTACTTAAACTCACTGGAAAGAAGAAGCACGTCGATGTCTCTATTGAATTGATCGCGCCTGATTGAGTTGGTTAGAAACTTGACCGCAGTTAACAAGAAGGTCTCATCGGTCGGTAAAAGTGGATGATGGGGGTCGTAGAAGTCTCCGTTTCGCATGTGAACACACAGTTTGATAGAATTATCGTTGCTAAATGGTCGATGTTAAAATGCTAGAAACATATTAAAGATACTCAAACAACTGACGAGCATATGCATCAACCAAATCGTTTACAGCGTCGGAGAAGTCGAGCAGAGTTAAGATGTCTCGTCGTGAGTGATGAAAGAAACGATAAGAAAGAAGGTATCCGGTACGTAAATGAACAAATTTGTCGTTTTTGTGCTCATGCAATCAGAAAACAACAGTTGGTATTTGAGGGATTAAACTGCTTACTTTGACACGTTTTCGTAGTTCCAAGCATGTGCTGCAAACTCGACCTGTTTCGCACTTTCATTCCAACATCGAGTCTTCAAACAAGTCGATCGATAATCAGAAGTCAAAAACGAACTTTCAATGGGAATTTCTGTAAATTCGGGAACATCGCAAATAGTTCGACATGATATTCTTCAGCACAAGCTTCTTGGAAACAGGCAGCTCGTTGGAGTTGCTTGGCAATTCCGTACAAGGATGCAATACGAAAGATCTAAAGATAACTAATCATTTAAGCTTGTTGTCGACAATAACTGACCATGTTGCCAACACCTTCACGCAACTTTGCCGTGAGCATTCTCCGTGTTCTTTTCTGCGAGACGATGCACAAACGTCAACAAATTGAGGCCAATATACAACGTTTGTGCATCTTCTCGTACAAGCATCGTTTGCCAGAAAGAATCGAGCGAATGCTCACAACCTACCACCACAACCTTCGCCGCTGGTGTCTGAGGAAACGAACTTGTCGAAGTAAGTCCAGTCGGCTAAAACCGTTGTTCTATCCGTCGACTGTTGTGTATCGTAGAAAGTTGAACGAGAAGTCATTTTGTTGATATGCTGCAGAAACAATCCATTAGATAGCAAAGACTTTCTACTCACCGTCTCTCGAAAGTAAACAAAAAGGATCGATGGTACGAGAATTCCGAAGATCAATATCATACAAGCGTAGGTTCCGGGCATTGAACGGAAGTTTGAAGACGATCTGAAATCAAAGAGTACACTTGTAAAACATATTATAATTAGAGTTGAATAAAGAGAAATGTTAACGGTTTTGACTGAGAAAATAAAGCGCCACAGCGGATAAATCGCTGTGACCAATCAACGAAACACCAAAAGTGGGAAAAGGGACACAATTAAACGACAAAACAACGGACAAGAGCTTTTTGGATCGATGTGGATCGACAGAGAGTTCAAAAAAGAGAATGCGGAACAAAGTTGAACATTCGATTGTTACGCTGTTTAATGTATGCGACGTTTGTGCTCTCCGAACGCGTGAACAAGATTCCTTGTCTGTGGCTTCAAGTTGTCTGACATTGACAGTTGTAGGTTGGTCGCAAATGCCCACATAATGAATGCAAATCGAGATGTTCACTTGATTATGTTCATCCTCTCAAATAACACATGAAAGAAGGCGTCATAAGCTTGTCAGTTAGTTTTGATGCCTGAAATTTAAAAGCCTTTAGACTTTGACTTCAACGAATTCGTTTGTGATTGCTGTTGGATGATTACTACATTAGTTGTAGGGAGAACTGTTTATTCTTTCTTGAAGGTTCTTAATCTTATTCATTAGTTCTTTGGTAGAACATAATCGTCATCTTACGTGTAATAGTACACCATCAGACTGTTTAAGTGTTCTTGTGGTCGTTGAAAACCAAATCACGATTCTATTCAAATAGACGACCTATATTGCTGTTTCTAATCGTAACTCATTTCAGCCACCTATTAGTTCGCAATGAGACCTAAACAACCGCTCTTATTTTTCATTCTTGGTGCCTCCATGTGCTTGTTCGTCTTCTTGAATTTGCCATTCTTCTTTGATTTGGACACAATTGTGAATTCGCTTAGGTACTTTGAAGCTTATAAGTACCAGGATGTGGATTATGGCGAGACGTATTCCAAACAGGAACACGGTAAAGATCGTTTGTAGAAGATTGCTTCTACGTGAATATAACGAGAACAACAACTTTATTTCAGAAGAAAGTTTTGTGGCCAGAGAACTGAAACAGAATGTTAGAATCTTATGTTGGATTATGAGTGGTCCTGGCAATACAAAGAAGGCTATGGTAAGTAAAGTTGATTGACCATGAGCACCACTTGTAGGCCGTGAATGCGACCTGGGCACCGAAATGCAACAAATACTTCTTTGTGACTGCAGACAACGGATTGCCATCGGTGGATTTAAATGTCAGTGCCGGGCGTGATCATCTGTGGGAAAAGACACAACGAGCTTTCAAATATCTTTATGAAGTTTGTTTACGAATATTGATCTATTAAAATGATTGTTTAGGCAGAACTCAACAACTACGATTGGTTTCTGAAGGCTGACGATGACACGTTTGTTATCATGGAGAATCTTCGCTTCATGCTCTTGGCCTATTCACCAGATGACCCGATTTACTTCGGTTGTAAATTGAAACCACAAGTTAGACACGGTTAGTTTACGCTGAAGATTAACATTACTATGATATTGAAGGATACATGAGTGGTGGCGCTGGCTATGTTCTCAGCAGAGAAGCACTAAAACGATTCGTTGAAGATGCGCTTAACAACACAGAACAATGTCGTCCAAATTTGGCTAAAGACGAAGATGTGTATGTCGGCAAATGCTTGGAATCAGTGCATGTCGTTGCTGGCGACTCACGGGATATTCATGGGAATCATCGAATGTTACCGCTCGAACCGGCTTTGCATTTTGATTTGGACGAAACCAAGAAAAGTGATCATCTCAAATGGTTTCACTCCAATATCTTCTATCCCTACGATCGGGTACAAAAGATTTTCGATATCAAATTCTAGTCGTGTTTTAGTTCAAAGCACCGTTGAGTGAGTACGTGATTTCTTTTCACTACATTGGAAATGGTCAGATGTTGGCCTTGTACAATCAGTTCTACAATATGAGGGTATTCGGAATCTCTGACGGTCTGAAGCGCTTAGCGAAACCGGAAGATGGAGAAAAAATGATTGACGCTTTGCGTTTATTGTCACAAAATACTTCACGTTCATTCGATGATATGATCGATGAACGTGTTCGAACTCAACTTGCCGGTAGAAGCGGTTAAAAGCGCGGTTTTGCATAATAAGGCTCAGCGTCGAAGTAAGTTTTCGTAGGTGAACCAAGCAACAGACAACACTGCATTTATTTGAATGAGCTTCTTGTTAAAAATAAAAAAATCTTTTCATAAACGCTTTTGAAGCTATTTCCTACAATGCAGCTTTTACACCCGATATATGTTTGATAGTTAACACAATCTTATTGGTTGTAGAGAAGTCATTCGTTAGCTAACAATCACTTCGACTGTTATGGCCACTGACCTAATCTCTTGCTTTACATGTAAAACCTATTTATGTTAAGGACATTGAAGTTTTAAACAACGCTGAAGTCCATTTTTGCGTCTGATTTCAAGTAATAAAGAGCTTGGATTCATCGACGCTCCAGGATTTTGTTCGTCTTCTTCGATGACTGTTGAGTTCAATTCGATCCATGGATTGGTGTAATTGAGTTTAACAGCACTACGATATTCACCCAACATAAATGCCAAAGAATACAGATTCTAGAAGGTCCAAACAACGAATTCAATTGCAGAAAACTTTACTACCTGACTTGGGATTCAGACGCTCATAGCCGTTAATATCGTTATCAATGTGTTCTTTGTTAAACCAGACTATTGCAAGCCAGGATAAAGTGAACAGTCGAACTTCTTTCCCAACGTTACGTTTCCTTCAGCATCAAGTCCATGGAAACAAAACTGAAACAACATCTTATTTGACAAACTTCAACTCACATTCTCTCCGTTACATTGTCAATCCTCAGTTATCTGTCTTAACATCACATTTAGGTGGTTATTGCCGTTATATTCTAACATCAGCGTCTCGGCAATCAACAAAAACGAACAGAAGATGCCGGATTTAACATCAAAGAGGGTTTCCTGTCGATCATCCTCAAGAACTAGCAGTCGAGTGGACCTTGTCAACCGAAAGTCATAAACAGCAAGTGTTTGAAATTAAGCACGTTCAGATTCTTAGCTTCAAAAACAGTCAACAATTGTTGTTTGAAAGCGTAGTAGGTACTCAAAGAGCTGTCGAGTGAATGCAACGTTTGAACAAACAATTTTTAGCTTACTGTTGAATAAGCCGATTAGTCAAAATAGCTTCTATCGATGGTGTTTTGCCGGTTGTCAACATTACACTAAAAACAACAAATTTTAGTCTTCATACGATGGACGGAGTTCCGGACTTGTAAACAACCTCAGTGATTTTATTTGAACAAGCAACATCCACGAGTGAAATTTTGAGATTAGAGATCATCAATTAAACTCTTGTCTTGTGATACTGCTTATCGAGCACCTATAAAGTTGTCGGCTACATCCAATCCACTTTCTACGTTGGCTAGACACCTGTCTAATTGCTCTCCAAAACTTACTTGTTGTGGAATGCTCCGACCGTGTGGAAATATACGAAGCGATTTATTGGGGATCTCGGGATTACAACGGACAATGAAAACAACAGGAAAGGAGAGGGACAAACAGCAACAACTAAACGCGACTTGAGCCGCAGACGACTCACTGAATGCAAGTTCTGATTTCGCCCTGTAAAATGGAGTGTGAACGAATTGATTAACCACGTTGATTGAATTGCTTTCGATCAATGAACACTTCATAGCTCAACAGTCAGATTAACAATTAACTTTACAGCAAAATGGGTGACTAATGGAAATGGATTGTAGAAATTTTCCTAATGATAACGAACTTAGTTGAAGCAGAGAGCATCTTCATTACACAGTTTGCGTTCTTCTTGAATTCTCACCTGTTCAGTTCCCAATGACCTGAAGAAAGAGTTCTGAATTAGCACGATTGTCTTCATTTTTGTAATATGTTTCCTTGTTTGGTAACCAGTTAAGCTGAATGAGCATTTCTGTTTATACAACTTGAAATAGTTTTGAGTCAAACTACTTCCCGACTTATTCACACGTTGCATACAAAGATCAACATAATCGACTGGAACGCTTCGATTTGCATTCAACACGTGGTTGTGGTGCTCTGACTTACTATTGTCGTCGTTAAACCCAACCGATATATAGCTCTTCGATGACTGTTTGAAAAATCGGTTAACATTTACAAAAAAAGTGCGATGACACGTATGAGCATTTCTACATTGCCTTAGAAACTCGAAGTGCTTTATTGGAAGATGGACTATTAGGTTTACCTTCACATGCCTTTGTGTGGAACTTATACACACCCGTTTTTCTGTTAAAGGTGTATTCGATTAGATTTTAGTTATAGTTTTTAGCTCAGAATGTTTGTCCATGGCCGGTTCTTACTTGGAATCACTGCTCTAGTTTCTTTTATTCTATTTATCAGTTGGCGGTTTACAAGCAGTCCATCTGATGATCAATTGTTGAGTAATTGGTATCCGGTTAGTTAGTTTGTAATCGATGATATTGCATGGCCATTCAGAAAAATGTGAAGCATAAGATGTGTCGTCGTAACACAAGCTATTTGATCGAGCAAATGCAAAACACACAACGTCAACTCAGTTCACATATTCAGGAACATTTCACATCATTGGACAAACGTTTCAAAGTCATGAATCCACTATTTGACGTAATCGCTCCTCAAAATCATCAAACTAATTACTGGCTTTTTCAGACAGCTATGGCCGGCTTTCGTTACATCTTGCAACCATTTGAACTCATGAATAAGGACGAAGCAAAGTATTTCTTGGAGTTCTCGGATCCTCAGGCATCTTGCAACTACATAACCCTCGGCGTCGGTCATGATTGGGAAGCTGAGAAGAAGATGCAGAAAAAGTATCCGCAGTGTCAATTTTTTTGGGCGTTGATCCAATTAAAGAAAATCGAAAGCTCGTAGAAGCAGAACCGAACTCGCGGTTTGTGCTTGCGGCTCTTTCCGACACTGTTGGAAATAAGTCGGCGTTAGTCTATGGTAACCTTCAGATGAAGATTGGTTGTTAATTTGAAGTTTAGACAAAGACTACGAAAACAGAAATTTCAACCATAGAGCATTTATAGAGTTTTTGGCGACAGAAAACAAAGGCGAACTAGTCGATTTTATGACTATGGACATTGAGGGGCCCGAGTTCTTGTTGTTGAAAGAAATGCATCGTACGTTAATTCGTAACCAAAGTCCTTAACTAGTCTTGCAGACAAACGACCCGAATTGCCAATCATTTGCCAACTGAATGCAGAGGTTCACTACAATCATCACATGGTCAGATTCCCATGGGAACAAATTTCCAATACGTTCAAATTGTTCTTTGAAGAATCACGTTATGTTCTTCTGAAAACAAACGAACGTTTCGAAGAAGATCGAATATTTTCTCGTATGTTCTTCGTCAACGTCGTTGATGAAGAATGTATCCGGAAGTTTCTTGGCTAATGCAAAATAAGATCGATGTCAATAAAACC
The DNA here is from genome assembly GCA_024699855.1 of Aphelenchoides besseyi. Classification (NCBI taxonomy): domain Eukaryota; kingdom Metazoa; phylum Nematoda; class Chromadorea; order Rhabditida; family Aphelenchoididae; genus Aphelenchoides; species Aphelenchoides besseyi. Next base: position 1,942,989 of record JAMPIQ010000002.1, on the reverse strand, counting down.
TTTTAATTGCTTTTGATTGCTGAATACATTGTCTTACATAGTCGATGGAAGTCGACCTACACAGTTTGACCTTTGGCAGACTGATCATTAAATTTGTAGACTCTCAAGCTACTTATCGTCTGTTTCAAACTGTTGGTTAGGCTTTCATTTGCCGCAAGACATTTTCAAGATGCCTCTCAAACAACTTACATCCAGAAAAGCTATGGCCCATCTCGAAAGACTGCTCTACTATTTAATCCAACAAGTTTCCTTTTTTCGTAACGGACAAAGTATTTGACTAATTTATGCAAAAAGCACAAGTATCCGTGGAGCTTTATTATACGTGACATTAAATGAAGGCGGCGGAACAATAGTAACGATGTTGACCATAAAAAGAAACTGCATTTGTCAGCTATGTTATCTTGGACCTGTCACTTAAATAAATCAAATGTTTCGATCTAGCCTCGAAGATACTTCCATACGACTATTTTTTTGTCTTTTATTTGCTTGTGCGTCTTTTGTGGCATTTTGGTTATACATAAGTGATACGTTCATCGGGCAGCTGTTTCAGTTCAGTGGAAATATAACTCTTTTGGTAGGTTATCTTCCTCAGTCAGTGCTATTTCCAACTGGTTTCAGTTTTCTTTTATTCGTAAAATTTGAGCCAAGTTTAAACAATGACACAGATAATACATCTAAGCTTCCCGTAATCTTGTTGTGGAATGAAGCTTTTGCGCCGAATGCATCGTTGTTCTACAATATACAACCCGAATGTCCATACAGTTGTTTGATCACAACTAATCGATCTTATGGTGACGAAGCGGACATCCGAATTATGGATACTGAATATAAAGAATCTGAATGGCCACCAAACAACCCAAAAGCTTACAATGCGCGATGGCTATTCGAATCGCCAGTTGTTGCCAATGGCAAGTTTTTCAATCAGCTATAAAAAGGCATTGTATTAGACTTGAGCTCGTTTCCTCCTAATTTCTTTAACATCACTATTTCGTACCGATCGACCGCCACTGTTTACCATCCTTTTAATGCAGCAGTTAAGCGTGATGGAACTGAGACAGCGGACGAAATCTGGACGCCTGAACAGGTTCATCCAAAGTGCTTCACTATATTTCCGTCCATTTTCAGATCAAAAACTTGGTAGCAAAGAAAACGAAGGGGGTTCTTGCAATAATGACCAACTGTCATATAGTTAACTCTGGCCGATTTGAGTACGTCGAAGAGCTCTCTAAACATATAAACATAACAAAAATTGGAAGTTGCTATGGAAATCGAAAGAGTTCCGAGGAACTGAAGAAACTTTTGGGTTCGTTTTTTGCTTGTTTGCTATTTGTAATCGCGTGAATTAGATGACCATTACTTTGTTTTGGCCTTCGAAAACTCAATTTGTCCCGAATACACGACCGAAAAGTATTGGCGTTTCAGTGATCTGGTGGTTCCAGTTCTGATGAGTCGTGGCATTTTGAATTGGCACAACGTCATTAATGGCACTTTTATTGTAGCTTCAGACTTCGAATCTCCAAGTACATTGGCTGAGCACTTGAATTCCTTAATCGACGATAAATCCGCGTACATGGAGTAAGCTTCTATTGTAATGTTCCTGATACCTCTGCAGGTACTTTGAGTGGACCAAGAGCTATCGAAAAACTTTGCTGGGCAATAGGTGGCCAGCAGCTTTGCGATCAAACGCCGGATGTCAATTGTGTCGTATAGCAACGTTGAAGCCGCCTCTACCACCTATTAACATGCAAGAATACTGGAGTGCAAAGGAGTGCGCATCAGATTTTGGGTTCCATTTGATAAATGATACAAAAACTGTAAAAACAATGGAAACTCAAATGGCTGAGTTGGTGGAGCGAACAGCTCGAAGACGATCAGCTCATGGAAAACTCGAAGACCTTTAACTACCAAAGATGTGTGTATAAAATTTATTGTATTTCTCGTGTGTAATAAAGGGTTAACTAATTATTTACGGTTAATTGAATATAGTTTATCTGATAGTAAAGAAACGAGCTGTCCAAGTTTTTATTTGATCTACTAATCATTATAAAACACCGAGAATATACTTGTTCTAAGTATCAATATTGCACTCAAATTCATTGATGTTAAATTTGCTACCAAGTCGATTGCGCTCACGATTGAAACGAACCTGAAAACGCGATATGCTTACTAGGACCTATAAGACTGATTGATTACATGCGGCAGACTTAAATACACGTCTGAATTCAGCCGATGAAGCCCTCGATCAACATGAGTTCGACGCAAAAGCTCTTCATACCAACACACCGCGGCGCCAAAGTCATAGCTGGGCATAATTTTGTTGCCGAATAGCTGAGGAACAGTCGAGAGCATTTTCAGCTGCTCCACACCAAAAATGCAGTTGTAATGACGAAAGAAACCAGGGTTGCAACTTTCATGCGACCACATAACAAATCTAAAAATTGGTATAAAAGGGCTAAGTATCTCTCATTACATAGTCATTTGCGCATGGAAGATTCCTTTTTCGTAGCAATGACGAGTGTAACCTCCTGGAGCGTCGATGGCATCTGCTGAGTTCAAGGAGCCCATAAATTGTTCATCAACACCAAAGGTTTTCCACTCAAAATTTTTCATAACACCACGCAGATCCAGTTCCTCAAGCATGAAATCAATCATGTCACGTGAGATTGAAATGAAGTCCCAACTTTTGGTCAACGGCAGAACTGGTTTGTGACCGTTGTGTGAGACACGATTCCGAGTTTCTGCATCAGTTGCGATGAATCTTCTTCAAATTCTAACTGACCGTTCTTGAACAAGTGCATGGCTTCGAAGGTCCAATTGGCTTTTGGGTCGATTCGTACTGGCTGTACTGCACACTTGCAATGTCGTTTGTGCCGTTGAACCACTTGAAGATCTGAATGAGTTCCTGGTTGGTCTTCAAGGGTATGTCGTAGTTCTGAAGTTCAATCATCTCAAGCTCATGTTCAACCTAACCTGCAGCAGAACCAAGTACTTCCATTTAAACTCAACTTTGCTCAAAATCATCATGCACTGATGATACGAATAAGTCATGTTGTGACCATGACTGTCCATTTGAAACTCAATATCCGTAAGAAAGACGTTTGGAAAGCAATCAGCAAGCGCTCGCATTCGCTTGTGAAACAACGGTGAAGATTTGGGCGTCCAGAGCGTAGCAGTAGAAGTTATGAGGAGTGTAAGTGGCCGCTAGATCCATTTCCAGAAACCGATAGTCCTGCAAAAGTTACATTGGGTCAAATGAACATGTTGTCTACCGTGTAGACCGTGCGAGCAAAAGCGATCGGAAAATCGGCTTCTTCGGGATACAGATCGTCGGTTTGAAAGTAGGCCCGTCGACGAATAGAATCGCAGTCCATCGGCAACGCGGCTTCGTCTTTCGGATCTTCAGATTTAAATCGATGCTTTGCATACGAAGAATAATCATGATTATCAGCGAAGAATTGAGCGCAACTCAGATTAGCTGCTTCTTTTGGCTTGATAAAAAAAGGCTGAAGAAGATTATGGAAAGGAATTACTAGACTACTTATAAATTGACTATTTAGTAGAATATAGGCAATGAAAGAACCACTGATTATAAGAACAATACACACGATCAAGTGAAAGAGACGATCATAATTGAAGTTTATTCGCTTATCGAACATTCTCTTTGAACGTCTGCAAATGTCAAAGTAAATTTGAGTTTGTAACACCCAAGTTGACTTATTGATACTCCTTGTAACGTCGACTTGGTGATAGAAAGAAACCTAACAACACAAGGGTGTTCAGGAAGACTCCAACTAATCGTAGAAACAACAAGCAAGCTAGAGATGAAATGGTGAGTCTTGTTGATCTTTGCTTCAATTGGAATACCCGCTTCTCGAACAATAGGACGTGAAAACCGATAGTTAGCTGGATGCTCCAAACACCTATGTCCAATAGCTAATCATTGATCTGACACAGTAAGGCACTCAATTGCACTTGATCAACGAGAAGCAATAAAACGATTAACTTGCTATTTTATATTCAAACTTCGATCATCAGTCTCTACCTGGGATTGACAGATAAAGTCCGCAAACACGGAACAACCTCCTCGTCAATTCGTTCCATGTATTCGATCTTTCCTTCGAATACAACGACGATTGTAGATTGATCGGCGGCATAAACGAACGTAATGAATGTAAATCGGGAGGTTCAGTTCGGAGAGCAATTTCCAGTCGATTATGTTGATCCTCCCAAATAACACACGACCAAAAAACGGCGTAAACTTGTCAGTTTGATTTCCATTTTGTTCGCATTAGCAATCAGGGTTTTAAATCGTCACAAATTGATATCTTTAGCCGAATCAATGCCTCATCTACTGAAACGTATTCTTTCGCAATCGAATAGCGATCAACGTTGTTGTTTTCTGAAGAGTTTTGTTCGAATGAAACAAAAACTCTTAATCGGAATCTTCATTCTTTTTCTGTTAACAGGTAAACTACTAGATCTTTAAGTTAAACTTTTCACTTTAGCTACGTCTTTAACATTCTATCGGCTGATTAACCTTAATGCTGCATTCTCTCGACTTTCACAGACAACCAAGAGCAACCAATGCTCGGAGGTCCCATTACCAATTTTACCACCTGAGATGTTCGGAGAGGCGGTGAAGTTCGAGATGAAGTTCGCGAACTTCAATTTGACCTACGAAATGAAACAACCCAAAATCGAGGTGTGTAACAACATCAGTTTTCTTGTCCTTGTCATCTCTCGGCCCGATGGATTCTACGCGCGTGAAATGATTCGGAGAACTTGGATGAACGACATTGTAGGTTCCATGATCCCTCATTTAAACGTTGATGTTCAGAATAAGCCTTCGGATTATCGTGTTCTATTTATCGTTGGACACAGCGGAGATCCAGCCATTAACAGGCTGCTAGATGAAGAGCAACGGCAATTCGGGGATGTAATTCGATACAGTGCTGAAGACACCTATGAACGGCTTTACGTCAAAGTGCATGCTGCTTTCAGTTGGCAACAGAAGTTCTGTCCACAAGCTCGATATCTGTTGAAAACTGACGATGACACGGCTGTTGATTTGGGTCGAATGAACTACTTTGTTCAAACAGAATTTAACCCACTTCTCAAAGAACATCCGAAAGCCTTCATTTGCAATCGATGGGCCGGAAAAAGACCTTTGAGAGATCCGCATAACCCGTGGTAATGAAGTTTACACAGACAATTTCAATGGACTTATAGGTACGTGTCAACCAGCGAGTACAATGGAACCGTCTATCCGACCTTCTGTCAAGGTTGTTCCTATTTGACTACAACAGATGCAATTGGAACCCTACTCAATAATACGATAAATGTCACAAAACAATACATTTGGAAGATGTGCTTTTCACAGGACTTGTGGCTGAAAAGAGCCCGGAAATTTATCATCACAGTTCTGCGGCATTTGGAGAGAAGGTTAGTTAAGAAGCTGTTTTAGTAACAAAACGCGTATTTCAGAAAATAACCAGCTGCGATAACAACAAGTTCCTTACATGTGCACTTACATTGGAATTACGCCGTGGAAATTGGGGTTGGAGTACAGAGAGCTCAAGAATCTTAAATGCAAATAAACCACAATTGATTTCCTTTATACGAGTATTTCCGTTAGTTGTCAGATCGCAGTTAGTGTTCGATATAAATCTAAACGCTCGACATCTATGGGTCAGGGCTTTCAAAGATTGTTTGTAATTGATCTATAATCAAGAAGAATACACTTGTACTTTCTTCTTATAGCAAATATGATGAGTTGTTACAGTCTGACGATTTTCATCCGCTTCGCTTTCCCAGCGAGAGCGAATCCGAAATGGACGGTCGGCTCATCGTTGTTTACATCTAACAGCGCCGGCAATAAACGCTTCTTTAATTTGTGACTACGGTCGCGAACCGTACAAAAGCAACAATTTCGTCGGCTTGTGTACGAATATGAAATCATCTTCATTTAAGTTGTTGGGAAGAATTGTAATAAGAAGCTAGAGATTGAGATCCAAAACTCTAGTAAGAATAATAAACCTTAGCTGGATATAAAAACACTATTCATTGATCGACTACAGTTAGGAAACGATATGTTAACAACTACCAATGATTATATTCCTGCTTCTTTTGAGTGAATTTGAAGGATTTTTTTGAAGCCGTTGCAAATGCTCATTGTAGCTCTTGTGTCCGGCTTTCAATACCCGTTTCTGGATTTCCGTATTGTTTCCGTAGAATTCTGGTTTGTAAGCGAAGTTCAAATGCACTGTTGATGGATCTTTACAATACGTGGGATTGAAATCTTCCGCCGTGAACATGCTCTTCCACTCGCCGTTTCGTTTGCTAAACTTTAGTAACGAAGAGCACGGTTATCCGACTAACTATTCTTTCCATCCATGAAACATGAAATCATCGTCTGACCACTTGGAATCAGTTAGCCAGCCATCACGAGACCAATAGCCGCGACCAAACGATAACTGACGTACAGTTCCGTTTGGTGCTCTAAACCATTCAGCGGAACCGAGGAGCTCCCGAGCACAAGATTCGTAATTGAAGAGATCATCGTAGTTGCTAAACAATGTCTTTATGGTCATTGAAGTTCTTCACTTACTGAGAGTTGTGCCAAATCTTCGTGCACTCCTGACGTCTTCTCGGTGCACAACTGGGACAGAAGAAATCGAGAAAAACTTGCTATAATGGTAAGTAAAAACTGATCAAGCTAGTAACCCACATGAACAGCGCCGTTGTCTGTTCCGTGTAAGGTACCAGGAATAACTTTATGCTCATAATCCGCCCAATGTCTTAGAATGGACTGAGAAAACTTTGTGTTCCTGACTAAATACGCGCCACTAGTAATCTCGTAATTGTACAATCGATTGTAAAAAACCAAATCGGCATCGGGATGAGTGTACTCTTCAATAAGATGGTTTGGATTCACGACTCCAATATCTGCGTCCAAGAATGCAAACCATTCAATTTTCGGGTGTTCTTCCATTAACATGGCCATCACACAATGCCTTTGGAACATGAACTAAAGAGATGGTGTGAACTGAAAACCCTGAACTCACGTCTTTTCCCGGACATGCTTTCACGTACTGGGGACTTTGTTCCAAACTCACTTCCAGCATTGTATAGTTAAAAGCCTGAGCATAACATCGCAAAGTAGCTTGTGGCAAGAAGTATTCCTTAGCGTTATTGCTGTTTGCAACAATCACTACTATAGCAATTTCTTTGCGTTCTAAATGTCATTTGATAGTGTGGCCATAAAGACACTCACTTTCCGAAGTCCTCTTCACTGTTAATGGAAAGAAGAGAGTTGGCACTTTTGTTGTTTTTGTTGCAATCATCTCCAGAATCGATGCCGAATCAAAGATTGATTCTTTGTTGGAGGGCAAAATAGCCGAAAGAAGATCCTGTCGCGTAGATGTGAACAAAGCATAGACGATTGTAAGAAAGATCGCAATACCACAACCAATCACGATACTTCTCGTTCTGTTCCCAATTCCTGTGACAATCATTTTTCTTCTTATGTTCATTGATATCAAAAAGTTTTTTGACCGTTGAACGAGCAGCCCCCGAGAGTATTTTAACAGGTTCATGTACTGAAACACAAGTTAGTTAACATCACTAGACGTGTCATGAACGATCTTATACAAAATAAGCTTGTATTAGAAGAGCAGTAAAGCATTTTGAGTCAGAATCACGATCAAAATCGATGGTTATCAACTCGCGAGTTAACCGCCGGTCAATTAGATAGCAAATGATTAGCGTGGATAGTTCTCGTCAATGTCTAGCTATTTATTGTCAGGTTCTAATACATTTTCAGTAACCAAAAATTTCATATAATGACAAATAACGGAACTAAACTGACAAATTTTTGGTGTTTCTATTCGTACGCTACAAAGGCAGATCAACATAATCGACTGGAAGTTGTTCTCCGAATTGAACGTCGGGATTTACATTCATTACGTGGGTATTTGTCGATCAATCTACAGTTCATTTCCCAGGCACCGATCATCTGAATAACAATTAAGAACTAAGTTTGCTTTTAAATCGGATCATTCCGAAACCTATTCACTTCGACCGGGACTCAATTTCAACGCAGATCGCTAAAACTTCACAGCCCAGTTTTCTTTTTCTTATTCAAAGCTTTGAACTGTGACTAGACCTTGCAGATCAATGCTTGAGTAATTATAAGTATAATGTGGAAATTCTTATTGATCTTTAAAAGTTGATTTAAAGCTGTAGTTTACTTCAACATTATGATAAAGAGTCCAATGATTTCCTTGTATTCTTCAATCTCTTTATACTGTTTTCCAGTTGCGTTTTTGGGCCAAACAAATAAAACTGATATTGAACATTTGCTAAAAACCGATTGAATTCGAGCCTTTGAAATCTTCTCGGTCAAAATAGCTCGTTCACGATTATTTACAGTTAATGATCACAAGAGAAAAGAACCATTACCTATATTGTTATTCCGTGACTAAGTGACCAGTTCATTCGTGTGCACTCATTTCTTAACAATCTGACAAGCAAGACTCTAATGTGTTCCTTTAGACTAAGTAGAAAAATGTCAGAAAAAAACTTGATTTTAGAAGAAGATCAACGAAAGTACAGTTTTCTAAGTAACAGTATTGCTCAACGAGTTTCACCAAAGCTTGTTGGCAGACTTCTAAGCATATGTGAGTTCGCACACTGCTTCTAAGACATTCGTTTAGACGAAGTCGTTGTCCATTTTATTCGCTTAAATCTCTGTCGAATTGTTTTGTTCATCGGCTTCTTTTTGTTGTTGGAGTTAGTTTTACTGTCCGACGGAGTAACTCAGTTTTTGAACGAAAACGATTTGGCTAACTATGAAAAAAACAACCCGAAATCGTCAGTTTCAATGTCAGTCAACGAGTCTTTAACCACTAAGATTTCAACAAGTTCTGCGACAATTCCGACAGCCAAATTAGATCTGTGCAATTGCAATGGCGAGAACGTGAGTCTACAAGCATGAATCCTCTTATTCGCTTTAGTTCTGCTTCACAGGTTTGGATGAAGTTGGGAACGTTCGATTAGGTCTCCCGTTCAATTGTTCGCTTTACGAGAAGCTCAAGTCCCTTCAACTGCTCGACTCTGATGCTGCCAACGCAAAGCCCGACTACAAGCAGATTGTGGCCGATGACAACTGGTCGCCCGTGTTTGTGACTTCAGTGTCCATCAGTCACTTTCGAGAGCTGCGGAATTTTGTCAGAACAATACGAACACACTATCCAAAATCGAAGATCGTCATTTTCGATGTTGGTCTACAACGGAAGGAGGTAACAGTTAGTGGATGACTGTTTCAGACCTCAAATTTAGATCCAAGAACTCAAGTCATGGTGTTTGGTTGAGTATCGAAGGTTCGAGTTCTCGAAATATCCGCCACATGTTAAGAAAATAATGAACTATTCGTTCAAGTTAGCGATTATTGTAAGTTTCAAGCATTCGGAATGAAAACAGTGTTTGCAGGAGGCATTCCAAACGTACAAAACGTTCTTCTACTTGGACACGAGTGTTCGGATTAAAAGCAAAAACCTGGCCACATTTCTACAGGGCGTGCAGAGCGGTGTGCTTTTGCCGTTCATAGTGTCTATGCAACTATTCATCCAAGTAACAAGTTTATCAAACGTTCTACTTGAGAATATTTAGAAATGTCTACCTATTTGCCATTACCGTTAATTATCACTCAGATGCAAGAACTTTAATCCACGGCCCCATTTATAAGTGACTCTCCTTATATTCGTCACATCTTGAAATGGTAAATTTAACCATATCTTTATATTGACACTCCTAACCTTCAGGTGGTATCTCTGTGCACTAACAGAGCATTGTATTGATCCACCAGTAGCAAAAGTTGCTTGCTTTCTGTCTCCACGAACTTGGTACGATCTCCGTCGTACGTACATTTAATGTCACCGTTTGACCAGGCTTACTGGAACATAGCAAACTTAGCGTACTTGTTCGGTCCAAAACGTGGAGCTGTGAAACTGCACTATTGTGACGATTGGGAGATTTTAAATGAAAATCTAATTGCTGAAGTGGAGAAAAAGCGTGGAGAAGCGATGCAAAAGTTTTTCAGTTTAATTGACGTGAATCGAGACAATTTCATGAAAACAAAATTGGAGCTGAAATGCCAATAAACTGTACAATCCTTTCAAGTTTCTATCCAATACAGGGTGTCCCGGCCGAAATTAATGATTTGAAACGCGCCGCAAAATTCGAGTTCTTAACCAATTTTGATGCGGTTTTTTGTAATTGATAGGAAATTTATGGAAATTTTGTTTCCTTTCAAAAGATTTCCAGAATTTCATTCAGAATCATGAGAAATCTTCATTTTGGTGAAGTGTTCGGTTTTGAGCGGAAAAAACCGCGTGCAAATGCGCTGCGTGCGCACTCCATCATAAACCGTCAAATTTCACCGCTCCAAAAATTTTTGAACAAAATAAAAATGAGAGAAAATTTAATCGGAAAATGCACGAGTTCTTTTGGTTAGTGGAATTCGGCCTTCTGTCTACGATAAACGATCACAATCTTAAGTCTGAAAAATTTATTTGTTAATCGAAAATATGAAATGTTAAATAATTATCGAAAGGTAATCTCCGGGCTCTTCATACGGGTCCAAAACTTCCATGAACTCGTCGTCACTCACAGGATCTTGCTGTTGACTGGTTGAGGTTCCGGCTTCATTTCTTGATCGTAAAGGTTTTTTCGTCTCCAATTGATCCAAATCTGCAGTCGCAAGAATCAAGTGCGTTTTCATAAAGAAATTTAACGCTTTTTGTTTGTTGATTCCAATACAGTGCTGCTGAGCTATGTTGCCGATGCGATGCATCGATTCAGTAGCTAAATTTAAAAATTTGATGAGCAATCAATTGAACAAAATTTGAAACTCACATTGTTCGCCATGTCGACCCCAAGTTTTGCGTTCAATCAGTTGATTTACAACATGCTTTTCGGCCATGTGCAGCTTTGGTGGACGGATGTTAGATGGCATCAGGCTTCGAAAACTGGAAGACAAATCTTCAATGTCTTTTTTCAATTGATTTTGCAGCCTTTGATCGTCAAAATTAAATTCAATCGCTGATGTCCATGAACCAAATCTATGAAGGGAAAGTATCAGTGCTCGTTGTGGAACTGCATCTTTTTCCGTTGTATTGTCGTTGATAAATTTTACGAAAGTAGAAGCATCTCGTCCAGTTAATAAAGATGATTGTTGCCAACTACTAGGAACACCAGCGCGACGAAACCATTGGAAGCGAGTTTCTTTTGTCCATTGACGAACTACCGTATTGACTAGTCCTTGGAATACATGAAGCGGTGGAGTTACGACGTTTTTCATCGGAATTTTTAAAAGAGCATTTTCTCCTCGTTCTCGTTCAAATCCTCTCACAGCTCCTGTAGAACGATGAGTCCGTAATCCAACGTGACATAGAGGACAAAACTCTGTTGATAGAGGAGATGGAACATCGAAAAAAATTGAAATAACTTTCATGTCTCCGACGAAAAGTATTTCGACATCCATTTCACGTTCGTCCACCTTGTATTTGGGATTAGCAGCGATGTTGTTGATAAAATTGAAGAAAATTCTTCCGGCTCGTTTAAACAATTCAAATTTTTCGTCGCCTTCAAAAGCTGCTACCAGAACATAATTATTCGTTGATTGTGGTCGTTGAACTTGAGTAGGAATGTAGAATCCTAACTTGTTGAAATCTCCACCTTTATCGGCCGAAACGACGACAGTAAACTTTGTTGTTAATGCCGACCAATTTTTCTTGATAGACTCAATGACTTTAGCAAAGACAATTTCAGGTTGTTGCATCCAAGACATCAGTTTCCCGGTTTCATATTCTTCGGTCCAAAATCCACCGCATTCAGCTACAAACTTCTTCTCGGCGTATTCGAGTTGTGAAAACGAAGGCCAATCTGAGTTTTTTGCCACAAGGTCGTATTGTCTTCTTGTCAAACGCAAAAAGCGACGAAGAATTAAACAATCATTAACTTCAAGTTTTGGACAATCAGTTATTTTGACGATTCGGTAATCACAACCAAGAGTTTTTTGAACGGCATTTAGACGTCTCTTCTTTTCATTAGGAGTCGTAAGTTGAGTCACAGTTTTATACGGAACTCTTTGGGCAGCTCGAAGTTGACGACGAGTATGAGATCCACGTTCTTGCGATTGGCTAAGTTCTTGGCGTAGTTGATCGTTTACTTGTCCTAATTGCTGACTTGCGGTTTCTGCGTCACGAAGTTCGCGCAGGCGATCTTCCAACTCAAATTCAAGTTCACTTACACGCTGCTGTAGTTCCAAAATATTAGCCGAAATCTAAAGGAAGGTTTAATAAAAAATAAACTACAAATTCACAAGCTTCATCTTCTTGTTGTCGATTTTCACGTTCCATTCGAGCAACGCTTCGACGAATGGCTCGCTCATCGCGTGCAGAACTAGTTGGAAATTGTATATTAACAAATTCAGGTTGTCGAACAAGAATGGGAATTATTGGTTGATCAATTTCCATCTTCAATTATTGCTTTAAAATTATCCAAAATGTTTAGTATACAAACCGGTGTTTCTTCATGATGTTCAACCATTGATGCTTGTTCTCCAACTGATCGCACATCAGATCTCATTAATCTATTTTGTCTTCCACTATATTGACGTTTAGTTCTTCCCATCTTTACAATTTAAAAGAACGAAAATGTAATTTCAACTGAAATCGACAAAAATTGGCTGAGCAACCCTTGTTTGTATGCGAATAAGTACACTTCAAAATCAACAAAATCGAATCAAACAAAGGTCAAAATATGGAGAAATTATCGACGAACAAAAGTTACTAGATCAAATATTCTAGAAAATTGATTGAAAAAGAGTGTGAGCAATCAAACATCAAAAAACTCAAAAATTTGTCGACTTGTCTCTCTTTGAGTAAGCATAAGTACCCTTCAAAATGAATGGAATTCAATATAACAAAAACTAAAATGTAGTTAAGACTCTTGTGCACAAAGGTTACTGGCTCAAAAATCTTGAAAGTTTTTTAAAAAATTAATATGTGCCATCAAAGGTCAAAAAACTCAAAAATTTGTCGATTTGGTCACCTTTGATCAAGCATAAGTACCTTTTAAACTAACGTAAAAACGACATCAAAAGGATTAAAATGTCAAGAATTTATAGGCAAACAAAGGTTACTGGCTTAAAAGTTGTCGCGATGCCGTGAACATTAGCTACGGCCTTAAAACGTAATCGCCCTCCTCCAAAAAAGCAGGGTGGTCGACATTCGACGGCGAAAAAGCGGCAACAAATGGGCCGATTTTTGTGCTGTTTGTTGGCGTCTATATGAAGTCAAGACTGCTCTTTCGATTGGCAATGTTTATTTTTGCGTATAACCGCGTATTAATCGAGATTTTTGCAAAGATATGGCGACAATTGCTCTTGGTCGAAGAAGAGAAATTTGACCCAATAATTTTTCATTTTCGATTTTTCTTGACCACTTGCTGAGCGGTGAAATTTAACAAATTTGCACTGTTTTCTGATGGAGTGCGTGCGGTCTCTCTCTCCACTTTTCAGAAAAGACCTTTGACTGATTTTCAAGTGTTTATCGTTCAAATCTCAACAGATCTTCCGTCTTTTTGGATGACTTTTTGGAGTTCGTGGGCTTACTCTTCCATCGAACGGTCGATTTTGATGGCACTCCCTCAAGATTTGCAAGCGCGCGAACTGATTGTTTTGGGTCCTCACGAATCAAACGGAAAATTTCCGCCATCACTTCCGGAGTTCTGGCCGTTCTTTAAAAAAACGAATTGAAAATCAGACGCAATTCTCAACCTTTCCCTAACTCCACGTCTCTTGTGGAGATCGCCTCGTCGCAGAAAGTTGTCGAACCAAGTCGAGAAATTCGCGGCATTCGGAACGGGAGCACGTGGAGGAAGATTGAAGTGTCGACGGAAGGCACGTTGAACGGAAATCGGACTGTTTGACTTGCCGTACTCGATCACGCAGAACGCTTTCTCAGCTGGTGACCAAGACATTTTTGTTAAGCGCAGTGGAGAGAGACCGCACGCAGCGCATTTGCACGCGGTTTTTTCCGCTCAAAACCGAACACTTCACCAAAATGAAGATTTCTCATGATTCTGAATGAAATTCTGGAAATCTTTTGAAAGGAAACAAAATTTCCATAAATTTCCTATCAATTACAAAAAACCGCATCAAAATTGGTTAAGAACTCGAATTTTGCGGCGCGTTTCAAATCATTAATTTCGGCCGGGACACCCTGTAGATAGGTGGCAGTTGGATATTCCCTAATCAATCGGCTGTTCAGTAATGTCGGAACTCGGGTTCTCGACAGCGATCGTTAGATAGACGAGTGAAAGGTGCACAACTGTTTATTGATGGTGAACTGAGGGAACAAGATCGAGCTCTGATGAGCCGTGAGTTGGAGAAGTGCTTGGTGGGGTGTGTTTTTGGTTCGTGAGGCGATTTTGGGGCGATTGGTTTGAAACGGATTTGGCGTTCTGCTTGAGTTCACACGACCGTTTGGTTCCGGTCGTGACAGTAATTCGATATAGAAGGTGAACAAACTTTTTTAAAGGATAGAAACGTTCAAACGCATTGCAACCGATTAGCAAACCGACGTTGTTACAAGCAATTGATAACCGCTTTTTAGGGTTGGCCAAATCTTCGTCGGTTCGTCCAAGTGATCACTTTTGAAAAACCGAAATCTGCATCTTGCGCTTAAAACAGAATATCAAAACAGCAACATGGTATACTTGAAAGTCACTCAAGTTGCAATTAAAAGTGTAATTAGACAGCAAGTGATTTTAAGCCCTATTGTACTTCGTCAGATTGTTCACAGATCCTTGTTTTCATGCTAACAAAACGTTCTCAAAATTTGAAGATCATTTGAGTGTAATTGAATACAAGAGAAGCTAACATATTGGACTGTTCCATTTGGATGTAATAACTACAAGGTTTCTACATATGTCAACTTAGTTTTGTTAACTTATCATCAAAAGCACAAATTCTACTATTTTGTTCAAGTGATTGCCTGCTTACATTGGCGTTAAAACCAATAAGTTTGGAAAGAACTCAGTTTAACAATTCTACGGTATTCTGCTGCAGTCGTGAAGATTGTATGTTGGCGTTATTCTGCACATGGAAATTTCAAGGTCTCTTATCCGAATTGCGACAAAGATTGTGAGGACCAAACGTTAAATTTTTGGGTAAAAACTGATTTATCTTGACTTTACGTGGATTTAAATACGAAAATCTCTACGAGGAAAAGGAGGCGGAGAATTTTAGAAAAGCAATAGAAAGGGTGCGAATCGATTAAAGATGCTGTTAGCAAATAGATTTTAAATGGCAATGCAATTTGTCCGATTTGCTCTGCCGCGTCTTCCTTGGTCCGTTGATTTTCGGATTTTGAATTTCGCTGGTCGCGACAAGGATTGCAAAAGAATTTGAATTAGATTTACTTGTACTCTTTGGATGCTTGAAGGTTTTCATCGCTTTTTGAAGGTCTAATTATCGTTTTGATGTAATCGCTCCTTACAAGATCTCGAGCAAAAATACAGATTCAAGCTTTTACTTAAAGTAATTGGCTATCAATGTTTTGTTGGAACAAAAAACTAACAGAAGATTTCGTTTATTCAATGAACTGTTTGGGAAAACGCTAGCTAGTTAGTAACATCTGCACATTGAATAAGGATTTATATTGGATACAAGACGAAGTTATCGATTATTACAAACAAGCTGAAGTGCATTTATTACTTTAGAATTCTGTACGAATCTATCGATCCGTAGAAAAGTTGTTTAAAGAATGCCCCGCCCACTTGGCGGCTGACCGTAGAAAGGTTGTGTCCTGAATCACTCCTCAACTCCACTCGCTACAAAGAGATCGGGTTCCTTTCCAACTTCAATTGTTGTTCATCATGTTACTCTAATAAACCGCATCATTAGATCGCTCGATTCAAGTTTTGTGTAAAGGAGACAGTAACTTTAAAATTCGATGCATTGATCAAAGCATCCGTAAAACCGCTAAATGATCGTTGATAGCATTGTGATGAAAAAATGTGTCATTTCAAGCTTTGATGCTAACAAACTATAATATAAATTGGCGTTGCACAAGATTCCAAAATCAAGAGATTGGAAAGCACGCAGTCTGTAAGATAAACGTTATTTTTTCATGAACTAAGTCATAACGCATCATTTTGCTATACATCAAAACATTTGTATATTCGTTGGCGCTATGGAACATCAACAGGAAGAAGCAAAACAACAGTTATTGGATGAAATCGTTTGACACGATTAAACGTTATGAGCAGCGGCAGCGTACTCGATGTTCTGTGTAAGAACAGTTGCATGCAAGATTAACCTAGCGCAACGTTATCCGATAATGATATAATAGCACAAAATTTTGTGTAACTACGTTTCTGTGTGAGTATAAGTTATCAAATAGTAAGTTAAATTGCTTCTATTCAAGAATGTTTTTAATGCACATTTAGTATAGGTGTTATACCTTAGGAAATGAATACTAATAAGATAAGCTACTTATATGCAAAGACAAACCAATAGATGAGACCGTTTATCATTGCTTGTAGCTAGAAAATATACGGTTGAAGTACGTAGGGTTAAAGTGGCTTTCTTAATCGGGTTATTCGGTCAACTGACCAAATAAGTTGTCACTGCGCAAGTAACAAATTCGCTAACGATAAAATCGCCGATTTCGTTCAACTGATGACCATCCTGTGATTATAAGTAGAAATCGAAAACCAACAAGTTTATTATTCTGTCGAACTCAGAAAATTGTTTGAAGAAAGATGCCGACATACTGCCCATGTCCTACGCTATGCGGTTTACAATTGCAATCTACGCCTCCAGAATCGATGTGTAAATATAGATATTTCAGACATGAATATCTAATAGCACGACGTCTTAATTTCAGTCTTAGAATAGACATGACGCTCATTTTATACCGCGTTTTTGCTGTTTATTTATTTTGACCAATAATAAAAATATTTCTTTAGCCAAATACAGTTTTGTTGTCGTGTTAGCAAATGAACAGAGTAATAATTGGACTTGGATTTTGTGCTTTTGTAACATTCTATTTTGTTTTACTACATCCCATAACACAAAAACTCAATTTTTTGCAGCTTAATAAAAAAAAAAATCTATTGTCTAATCTAGAAAGTAATACAACGAAATCAACTCTCTTCTTTCCATTAACAGTGAAGAGGACTTCGGAAAGTGAGTGTCTTTATGGCCACACTATCAAATGACATTTAGAACGCAAAGAAATTGCTATAGTAGTGATTGTTGCAAACAGCAATAACGCTAAGGAATACTTCTTGCCACAAGCTACTTTGCGATGTTATGCTCAGGCTTTTAACTATACAATGCTGGAAGTGAGTTTGGAACAAAGTCCCCAGTACGTGAAAGCATGTCCGGGAAAAGACGTGAGTTCAGGGTTTTCAGTTCACACCATCTCTTTAGTTCATGTTCCAAAGGCATTGTGTGATGGCCATGTTAATGGAAGAACACCCGAAAATTGAATGGTTTGCATTCTTGGACGCAGATATTGGAGTCGTGAATCCAAACCATCTTATTGAAGAGTACACTCATCCCGATGCCGATTTGGTTTTTTACAATCGATTGTACAATTACGAGATTACTAGTGGCGCGTATTTAGTCAGGAACACAAAGTTTTCTCAGTCCATTCTAAGACATTGGGCGGATTATGAGCATAAAGTTATTCCTGGTACCTTACACGGAACAGACAACGGCGCTGTTCATGTGGGTTACTAGCTTGATCAGTTTTTACTTACCATTATAGCAAGTTTTTCTCGATTTCTTCTGTCCCAGTTGTGCACCGAGAAGACGTCAGGAGTGCACGAAGATTTGGCACAACTCTCAGTAAGTGAAGAACTTCAATGACCATAAAGACATTGTTTAGCAACTACGATGATCTCTTCAATTACGAATCTTGTGCTCGGGAGCTCCTCGGTTCCGCTGAATGGTTTAGAGCACCAAACGGAACTGTACGTCAGTTATCGTTTGGTCGCGGCTATTGGTCTCGTGATGGCTGGCTAACTGATTCCAAGTGGTCAGACGATGATTTCATGTTTCATGGATGGAAAGAATAGTTAGTCGGATAACCGTGCTCTTCGTTACTAAAGTTTAGCAAACGAAACGGCGAGTGGAAGAGCATGTTCACGGCGGAAGATTTCAATCCCACGTATTGTAAAGATCCATCAACAGTGCATTTGAACTTCGCTTACAAACCAGAATTCTACGGAAACAATACGGAAATCCAGAAACGGGTATTGAAAGCCGGACACAAGAGCTACAATGAGCATTTGCAACGGCTTCAAAAAATCCTTCAAATTCACTCAAAAGAAGCAGGAATATAATCATTGGTAGTTGTTAACATATCGTTTCCTAACTGTAGTCGATCAATGAATAGTGTTTTTATATCCAGCTAAGGTTTATTATTCTTACTAGAGTTTTGGATCTCAATCTCTAGCTTCTTATTACAATTCTTCCCAACAACTTAAATGAAGATGATTTCATATTCGTACACAAGCCGACGAAATTGTTGCTTTTGTACGGTTCGCGACCGTAGTCACAAATTAAAGAAGCGTTTATTGCCGGCGCTGTTAGATGTAAACAACGATGAGCCGACCGTCCATTTCGGATTCGCTCTCGCTGGGAAAGCGAAGCGGATGAAAATCGTCAGACTGTAACAACTCATCATATTTGCTATAAGAAGAAAGTACAAGTGTATTCTTCTTGATTATAGATCAATTACAAACAATCTTTGAAAGCCCTGACCCATAGATGTCGAGCGTTTAGATTTATATCGAACACTAACTGCGATCTGACAACTAACGGAAATACTCGTATAAAGGAAATCAATTGTGGTTTATTTGCATTTAAGATTCTTGAGCTCTCTGTACTCCAACCCCAATTTCCACGGCGTAATTCCAATGTAAGTGCACATGTAAGGAACTTTGTTGTTATCGCAGCTGGTTATTTTCTGAAATACGCGTTTTGTTACTAAAACAGCTTCTTAACTAACCTTCTCTCCAAATGCCGCAGAACTGTGATGATAAATTTCCGGGCTCTTTTCAGCCACAAGTCCTGTGAAAAGCACATCTTCCAAATGTATTGTTTTGACATTTATCGTATTATTGAGTAGGGTTCCAATTGCATCTGTTGTAGTCAAATAGGAACAACCTTGACAGAAGGTCGGATAGACGGTTCCATTGTACTCGCTGGTTGACACGTACCTATAAGTCCATTGAAATTGTCTGTGTAAACTTCATTACCACGGGTTATGCGGATCTCTCAAAGGTCTTTTTCCGGCCCATCGATTGCAAATGAAGGCTTTCGGATGTTCTTTGAGAAGTGGGTTAAATTCTGTTTGAACAAAGTAGTTCATTCGACCCAAATCAACAGCCGTGTCATCGTCAGTTTTCAACAGATATCGAGCTTGTGGACAGAACTTCTGTTGCCAACTGAAAGCAGCATGCACTTTGACGTAAAGCCGTTCATAGGTGTCTTCAGCACTGTATCGAATTACATCCCCGAATTGCCGTTGCTCTTCATCTAGCAGCCTGTTAATGGCTGGATCTCCGCTGTGTCCAACGATAAATAGAACACGATAATCCGAAGGCTTATTCTGAACATCAACGTTTAAATGAGGGATCATGGAACCTACAATGTCGTTCATCCAAGTTCTCCGAATCATTTCACGCGCGTAGAATCCATCGGGCCGAGAGATGACAAGGACAAGAAAACTGATGTTGTTACACACCTCGATTTGGGTTGTTTCATTTCGTAGGTCAAATTGAAGTTCGCGAACTTCATCTCGAACTTCACCGCCTCTCCGAACATCTCAGGTGGTAAAATTGGTAATGGGACCTCCGAGCATTGGTTGCTCTTGGTTGTCTGTGAAAGTCGAGAGAATGCAGCATTAAGGTTAATCAGCCGATAGAATGTTAAAGACGTAGCTAAAGTGAAAAGTTTAACTTAAAGATCTAGTAGTTTACCTGTTAACAGAAAAAGAATGAAGATTCCGATTAAGAGTTTTTGTTTCATTCGAACAAAACTCTTCAGAAAACAACAACGTTGATCGCTATTCGATTGCGAAAGAATACGTTTCAGTAGATGAGGCATTGATTCGGCTAAAGATATCAATTTGTGACGATTTAAAACCCTGATTGCTAATGCGAACAAAATGGAAATCAAACTGACAAGTTTACGCCGTTTTTTGGTCGTGTGTTATTTGGGAGGATCAACATAATCGACTGGAAATTGCTCTCCGAACTGAACCTCCCGATTTACATTCATTACGTTCGTTTATGCCGCCGATCAATCTACAATCGTCGTTGTATTCGAAGGAAAGATCGAATACATGGAACGAATTGACGAGGAGGTTGTTCCGTGTTTGCGGACTTTATCTGTCAATCCCAGGTAGAGACTGATGATCGAAGTTTGAATATAAAATAGCAAGTTAATCGTTTTATTGCTTCTCGTTGATCAAGTGCAATTGAGTGCCTTACTGTGTCAGATCAATGATTAGCTATTGGACATAGGTGTTTGGAGCATCCAGCTAACTATCGGTTTTCACGTCCTATTGTTCGAGAAGCGGGTATTCCAATTGAAGCAAAGATCAACAAGACTCACCATTTCATCTCTAGCTTGCTTGTTGTTTCTACGATTAGTTGGAGTCTTCCTGAACACCCTTGTGTTGTTAGGTTTCTTTCTATCACCAAGTCGACGTTACAAGGAGTATCAATAAGTCAACTTGGGTGTTACAAACTCAAATTTACTTTGACATTTGCAGACGTTCAAAGAGAATGTTCGATAAGCGAATAAACTTCAATTATGATCGTCTCTTTCACTTGATCGTGTGTATTGTTCTTATAATCAGTGGTTCTTTCATTGCCTATATTCTACTAAATAGTCAATTTATAAGTAGTCTAGTAATTCCTTTCCATAATCTTCTTCAGCCTTTTTTTATCAAGCCAAAAGAAGCAGCTAATCTGAGTTGCGCTCAATTCTTCGCTGATAATCATGATTATTCTTCGTATGCAAAGCATCGATTTAAATCTGAAGATCCGAAAGACGAAGCCGCGTTGCCGATGGACTGCGATTCTATTCGTCGACGGGCCTACTTTCAAACCGACGATCTGTATCCCGAAGAAGCCGATTTTCCGATCGCTTTTGCTCGCACGGTCTACACGGTAGACAACATGTTCATTTGACCCAATGTAACTTTTGCAGGACTATCGGTTTCTGGAAATGGATCTAGCGGCCACTTACACTCCTCATAACTTCTACTGCTACGCTCTGGACGCCAAATCTTCACCGTTGTTTCACAAGCGAATGCGAGCGCTTGCTGATTGCTTTCCAAACGTCTTTCTTACGGATATTGAGTTTCAAATGGACAGTCATGGTCACAACATGACTTATTCGTATCATCAGTGCATGATGATTTTGAGCAAAGTTGAGTTTAAATGGAAGTACTTGGTTCTGCTGCAGGTTAGGTTGAACATGAGCTTGAGATGATTGAACTTCAGAACTACGACATACCCTTGAAGACCAACCAGGAACTCATTCAGATCTTCAAGTGGTTCAACGGCACAAACGACATTGCAAGTGTGCAGTTACAGCCAGTACGAATCGACCCAAAAGCCAATTGGACCTTCGAAGCCATGCACTTGTTCAAGAACGGTCAGTTAGAATTTGAAGAAGATTCATCGCAACTGATGCAGAAACTCGGAATCGTGTCTCACACAACGGTCACAAACCAGTTCTGCCGTTGACCAAAAGTTGGGACTTCATTTCAATCTCACGTGACATGATTGATTTCATGCTTGAGGAACTGGATCTGCGTGGTGTTATGAAAAATTTTGAGTGGAAAACCTTTGGTGTTGATGAACAATTTATGGGCTCCTTGAACTCAGCAGATGCCATCGACGCTCCAGGAGGTTACACTCGTCATTGCTACGAAAAAGGAATCTTCCATGCGCAAATGACTATGTAATGAGAGATACTTAGCCCTTTTATACCAATTTTTAGATTTGTTATGTGGTCGCATGAAAGTTGCAACCCTGGTTTCTTTCGTCATTACAACTGCATTTTTGGTGTGGAGCAGCTGAAAATGCTCTCGACTGTTCCTCAGCTATTCGGCAACAAAATTATGCCCAGCTATGACTTTGGCGCCGCGGTGTGTTGGTATGAAGAGCTTTTTGCGTCGAACTCATGTTGATCGAGGGCTTCATCGGCTGAATTCAGACGTGTATTTAAGTCTGCCGCATGTAATCAATCAGTCTTATAGGTCCTAGTAAGCATATCGCGTTTTCAGGTTCGTTTCAATCGTGAGCGCAATCGACTTGGTAGCAAATTTAACATCAATGAATTTGAGTGCAATATTGATACTTAGAACAAGTATATTCTCGGTGTTTTTATAATGATTAGTAGATCAAATAAAAACTTGGACAGCTCGTTTCTTTACTATCAGATAAACTATATTCAATTAACCGTAAATAATTAGTTAACCCTTTATTACACACGAGAAATACAATAAATTTTATACACACATCTTTGGTAGTTAAAGGTCTTCGAGTTTTCCATGAGCTGATCGTCTTCGAGCTGTTCGCTCCACCAACTCAGCCATTTGAGTTTCCATTGTTTTTACAGTTTTTTGTATCATTTATCAAATGGAACCCAAAATCTGATGCGCACTCCTTTGCACTCCAGTATTATTCTTGCATGTTAATAGGTGGTAGAGGCGGCTTCAACGTTGCTATACGACACACAATTGACATCCGGCGTTTGATCGCAAAGCTGCTGGCCACCTATTGCCCAGCAAAGTTTTTCGATAGCTCTTGGTCCACTCAAAGTACCTGCAGAGGTATCAGGAACATTACAATAGAAGCTTACTCCATGTACGCGGATTTATCGTCGATTAAGGAATTCAAGTGCTCAGCCAATGTACTTGGAGATTCGAAGTCTGAAGCTACAATAAAAGTGCCATTAATGACGTTGTGCCAATTCAAAATGCCACGACTCATCAGAACTGGAACCACCAGATCACTGAAACGCCAATACTTTTCGGTCGTGTATTCGGGACAAATTGAGTTTTCGAAGGCCAAAACAAAGTAATGGTCATCTAATTCACGCGATTACAAATAGCAAACAAGCAAAAAACGAACCCAAAAGTTTCTTCAGTTCCTCGGAACTCTTTCGATTTCCATAGCAACTTCCAATTTTTGTTATGTTTATATGTTTAGAGAGCTCTTCGACGTACTCAAATCGGCCAGAGTTAACTATATGACAGTTGGTCATTATTGCAAGAACCCCCTTCGTTTTCTTTGCTACCAAGTTTTTGATCTGAAAATGGACGGAAATATAGTGAAGCACTTTGGATGAACCTGTTCAGGCGTCCAGATTTCGTCCGCTGTCTCAGTTCCATCACGCTTAACTGCTGCATTAAAAGGATGGTAAACAGTGGCGGTCGATCGGTACGAAATAGTGATGTTAAAGAAATTAGGAGGAAACGAGCTCAAGTCTAATACAATGCCTTTTTATAGCTGATTGAAAAACTTGCCATTGGCAACAACTGGCGATTCGAATAGCCATCGCGCATTGTAAGCTTTTGGGTTGTTTGGTGGCCATTCAGATTCTTTATATTCAGTATCCATAATTCGGATGTCCGCTTCGTCACCATAAGATCGATTAGTTGTGATCAAACAACTGTATGGACATTCGGGTTGTATATTGTAGAACAACGATGCATTCGGCGCAAAAGCTTCATTCCACAACAAGATTACGGGAAGCTTAGATGTATTATCTGTGTCATTGTTTAAACTTGGCTCAAATTTACGAATAAAAGAAAACTGAAACCAGTTGGAAATAGCACTGACTGAGGAAGATAACCTACCAAAAGAGTTATATTTCCACTGAACTGAAACAGCTGCCCGATGAACGTATCACTTATGTATAACCAAAATGCCACAAAAGACGCACAAGCAAATAAAAGACAAAAAAATAGTCGTATGGAAGTATCTTCGAGGCTAGATCGAAACATTTGATTTATTTAAGTGACAGGTCCAAGATAACATAGCTGACAAATGCAGTTTCTTTTTATGGTCAACATCGTTACTATTGTTCCGCCTTCATTTAATGTCACGTATAATAAAGCTCCACGGATACTTGTGCTTTTTGCATAAATTAGTCAAATACTTTGTCCGTTACGAAAAAAGGAAACTTGTTGGATTAAATAGTAGAGCAGTCTTTCGAGATGGGCCATAGCTTTTCTGGATGTAAGTTGTTTGAGAGGCATCTTGAAAATGTCTTGCGGCAAATGAAAGCCTAACCAACAGTTTGAAAACAGACGATAAGTAGCTTGAGAGTCTACAAATTTAATGATCAGTCTGCCAAAGGTCAAACTGTGTAGGTCGACTTCCATCGACTATGTAAGACAATGTATTCAGCAATCAAAAGCAATTAAAAGGTTTTATTGACATCGATCTTATTTTGCATTAGCCAAGAAACTTCCGGATACATTCTTCATCAACGACGTTGACGAAGAACATACGAGAAAATATTCGATCTTCTTCGAAACGTTCGTTTGTTTTCAGAAGAACATAACGTGATTCTTCAAAGAACAATTTGAACGTATTGGAAATTTGTTCCCATGGGAATCTGACCATGTGATGATTGTAGTGAACCTCTGCATTCAGTTGGCAAATGATTGGCAATTCGGGTCGTTTGTCTGCAAGACTAGTTAAGGACTTTGGTTACGAATTAACGTACGATGCATTTCTTTCAACAACAAGAACTCGGGCCCCTCAATGTCCATAGTCATAAAATCGACTAGTTCGCCTTTGTTTTCTGTCGCCAAAAACTCTATAAATGCTCTATGGTTGAAATTTCTGTTTTCGTAGTCTTTGTCTAAACTTCAAATTAACAACCAATCTTCATCTGAAGGTTACCATAGACTAACGCCGACTTATTTCCAACAGTGTCGGAAAGAGCCGCAAGCACAAACCGCGAGTTCGGTTCTGCTTCTACGAGCTTTCGATTTTCTTTAATTGGATCAACGCCCAAAAATTGACACTGCGGATACTTTTTCTGCATCTTCTTCTCAGCTTCCCAATCATGACCGACGCCGAGGGTTATGTAGTTGCAAGATGCCTGAGGATCCGAGAACTCCAAGAAATACTTTGCTTCGTCCTTATTCATGAGTTCAAATGGTTGCAAGATGTAACGAAAGCCGGCCATAGCTGTCTGAAAAAGCCAGTAATTAGTTTTGATGATTTTGAGGAGCGATTACGTCAAATAGTGGATTCATGACTTTGAAACGTTTGTCCAATGATGTGAAATGTTCCTGAATATGTGAACTGAGTTGACGTTGTGTGTTTTGCATTTGCTCGATCAAATAGCTTGTGTTACGACGACACATCTTATGCTTCACATTTTTCTGAATGGCCATGCAATATCATCGATTACAAACTAACTAACCGGATACCAATTACTCAACAATTGATCATCAGATGGACTGCTTGTAAACCGCCAACTGATAAATAGAATAAAAGAAACTAGAGCAGTGATTCCAAGTAAGAACCGGCCATGGACAAACATTCTGAGCTAAAAACTATAACTAAAATCTAATCGAATACACCTTTAACAGAAAAACGGGTGTGTATAAGTTCCACACAAAGGCATGTGAAGGTAAACCTAATAGTCCATCTTCCAATAAAGCACTTCGAGTTTCTAAGGCAATGTAGAAATGCTCATACGTGTCATCGCACTTTTTTGTAAATGTTAACCGATTTTTCAAACAGTCATCGAAGAGCTATATATCGGTTGGGTTTAACGACGACAATAGTAAGTCAGAGCACCACAACCACGTGTTGAATGCAAATCGAAGCGTTCCAGTCGATTATGTTGATCTTTGTATGCAACGTGTGAATAAGTCGGGAAGTAGTTTGACTCAAAACTATTTCAAGTTGTATAAACAGAAATGCTCATTCAGCTTAACTGGTTACCAAACAAGGAAACATATTACAAAAATGAAGACAATCGTGCTAATTCAGAACTCTTTCTTCAGGTCATTGGGAACTGAACAGGTGAGAATTCAAGAAGAACGCAAACTGTGTAATGAAGATGCTCTCTGCTTCAACTAAGTTCGTTATCATTAGGAAAATTTCTACAATCCATTTCCATTAGTCACCCATTTTGCTGTAAAGTTAATTGTTAATCTGACTGTTGAGCTATGAAGTGTTCATTGATCGAAAGCAATTCAATCAACGTGGTTAATCAATTCGTTCACACTCCATTTTACAGGGCGAAATCAGAACTTGCATTCAGTGAGTCGTCTGCGGCTCAAGTCGCGTTTAGTTGTTGCTGTTTGTCCCTCTCCTTTCCTGTTGTTTTCATTGTCCGTTGTAATCCCGAGATCCCCAATAAATCGCTTCGTATATTTCCACACGGTCGGAGCATTCCACAACAAGTAAGTTTTGGAGAGCAATTAGACAGGTGTCTAGCCAACGTAGAAAGTGGATTGGATGTAGCCGACAACTTTATAGGTGCTCGATAAGCAGTATCACAAGACAAGAGTTTAATTGATGATCTCTAATCTCAAAATTTCACTCGTGGATGTTGCTTGTTCAAATAAAATCACTGAGGTTGTTTACAAGTCCGGAACTCCGTCCATCGTATGAAGACTAAAATTTGTTGTTTTTAGTGTAATGTTGACAACCGGCAAAACACCATCGATAGAAGCTATTTTGACTAATCGGCTTATTCAACAGTAAGCTAAAAATTGTTTGTTCAAACGTTGCATTCACTCGACAGCTCTTTGAGTACCTACTACGCTTTCAAACAACAATTGTTGACTGTTTTTGAAGCTAAGAATCTGAACGTGCTTAATTTCAAACACTTGCTGTTTATGACTTTCGGTTGACAAGGTCCACTCGACTGCTAGTTCTTGAGGATGATCGACAGGAAACCCTCTTTGATGTTAAATCCGGCATCTTCTGTTCGTTTTTGTTGATTGCCGAGACGCTGATGTTAGAATATAACGGCAATAACCACCTAAATGTGATGTTAAGACAGATAACTGAGGATTGACAATGTAACGGAGAGAATGTGAGTTGAAGTTTGTCAAATAAGATGTTGTTTCAGTTTTGTTTCCATGGACTTGATGCTGAAGGAAACGTAACGTTGGGAAAAAGAAGTTCGACTGTTCACTTTATCCTGGCTTGCAATAGTCTGGTTTAACAAAGAACACATTGATAACGATATTAACGGCTATGAGCGTCTGAATCCCAAGTCAGGTAGTAAAGTTTTCTGCAATTGAATTCGTTGTTTGGACCTTCTAGAATCTGTATTCTTTGGCATTTATGTTGGGTGAATATCGTAGTGCTGTTAAACTCAATTACACCAATCCATGGATCGAATTGAACTCAACAGTCATCGAAGAAGACGAACAAAATCCTGGAGCGTCGATGAATCCAAGCTCTTTATTACTTGAAATCAGACGCAAAAATGGACTTCAGCGTTGTTTAAAACTTCAATGTCCTTAACATAAATAGGTTTTACATGTAAAGCAAGAGATTAGGTCAGTGGCCATAACAGTCGAAGTGATTGTTAGCTAACGAATGACTTCTCTACAACCAATAAGATTGTGTTAACTATCAAACATATATCGGGTGTAAAAGCTGCATTGTAGGAAATAGCTTCAAAAGCGTTTATGAAAAGATTTTTTTATTTTTAACAAGAAGCTCATTCAAATAAATGCAGTGTTGTCTGTTGCTTGGTTCACCTACGAAAACTTACTTCGACGCTGAGCCTTATTATGCAAAACCGCGCTTTTAACCGCTTCTACCGGCAAGTTGAGTTCGAACACGTTCATCGATCATATCATCGAATGAACGTGAAGTATTTTGTGACAATAAACGCAAAGCGTCAATCATTTTTTTTCTCCATCTTCCGGTTTCGCTAAGCGCTTCAGACCGTCAGAGATTCCGAATACCCTCATATTGTAGAACTGATTGTACAAGGCCAACATCTGACCATTTCCAATGTAGTGAAAAGAAATCACGTACTCACTCAACGGTGCTTTGAACTAAAACACGACTAGAATTTGATATCGAAAATCTTTTGTACCCGATCGTAGGGATAGAAGATATTGGAGTGAAACCATTTGAGATGATCACTTTTCTTGGTTTCGTCCAAATCAAAATGCAAAGCCGGTTCGAGAGCGGTAACATTCGATGATTCCCATGAATATCCCGTGAGTCGCCAGCAACGACATGCACTGATTCCAAGCATTTGCCGACATACACATCTTCGTCTTTAGCCAAATTTGGACGACATTGTTCTGTGTTGTTAAGCGCATCTTCAACGAATCGTTTTAGTGCTTCTCTGCTGAGAGAACATAGCCAGCGCCACCACTCATGTATCCTTCAATATCATAGTAATGTTAATCTTCAGCGTAAACTAACCGTGTCTAACTTGTGGTTTCAATTTACAACCGAAGTAAATCGGGTCATCTGGTGAATAGGCCAAGAGCATGAAGCGAAGATTCTCCATGATAACAAACGTGTCATCGTCAGCCTTCAGAAACCAATCGTAGTTGTTGAGTTCTGCCTAAACAATCATTTTAATAGATCAATATTCGTAAACAAACTTCATAAAGATATTTGAAAGCTCGTTGTGTCTTTTCCCACAGATGATCACGCCCGGCACTGACATTTAAATCCACCGATGGCAATCCGTTGTCTGCAGTCACAAAGAAGTATTTGTTTTTTTGCATTTCGGTGCCCAGGTCGCATTCACGGCCTACAAGTGGTGCTCATGGTCAATCAACTTTACTTACCATAGCCTTCTTTGTATTGCCAGGACCACTCATAATCCAACATAAGATTCTAACATTCTGTTTCAGTTCTCTGGCCACAAAACTTTCTTCTGAAATAAAGTTGTTGTTCTCGTTATATTCACGTAGAAGCAATCTTCTACAAACGATCTTTACCGTGTTCCTGTTTGGAATACGTCTCGCCATAATCCACATCCTGGTACTTATAAGCTTCAAAGTACCTAAGCGAATTCACAATTGTGTCCAAATCAAAGAAGAATGGCAAATTCAAGAAGACGAACAAGCACATGGAGGCACCAAGAATGAAAAATAAGAGCGGTTGTTTAGGTCTCATTGCGAACTAATAGGTGGCTGAAATGAGTTACGATTAGAAACAGCAATATAGGTCGTCTATTTGAATAGAATCGTGATTTGGTTTTCAACGACCACAAGAACACACTTAAACAGTCTGATGGTGTACTATTACACGTAAGATGACGATTATGTTCTACCAAAGAACTAATGAATAAGATTAAGAACCTTCAAGAAAGAAATAAACAGTTCTCCCTACAACTAATGTAGTAATCATCCAACAGCAATCACAAACGAATTCGTTGAAGTCAAAGTCTAAAGGCTTTTAAATTTCAGGCATCAAAACTAACTGACAAGCTTATGACGCCTTCTTTCATGTGTTATTTGAGAGGATGAACATAATCAAGTGAACATCTCGATTTGCATTCATTATGTGGGCATTTGCGACCAACCTACAACTGTCAATGTCAGACAACTTGAAGCCACAGACAAGGAATCTTGTTCACGCGTTCGGAGAGCACAAACGTCGCATACATTAAACAGCGTAACAATCGAATGTTCAACTTTGTTCCGCATTCTCTTTTTTGAACTCTCTGTCGATCCACATCGATCCAAAAAGCTCTTGTCCGTTGTTTTGTCGTTTAATTGTGTCCCTTTTCCCACTTTTGGTGTTTCGTTGATTGGTCACAGCGATTTATCCGCTGTGGCGCTTTATTTTCTCAGTCAAAACCGTTAACATTTCTCTTTATTCAACTCTAATTATAATATGTTTTACAAGTGTACTCTTTGATTTCAGATCGTCTTCAAACTTCCGTTCAATGCCCGGAACCTACGCTTGTATGATATTGATCTTCGGAATTCTCGTACCATCGATCCTTTTTGTTTACTTTCGAGAGACGGTGAGTAGAAAGTCTTTGCTATCTAATGGATTGTTTCTGCAGCATATCAACAAAATGACTTCTCGTTCAACTTTCTACGATACACAACAGTCGACGGATAGAACAACGGTTTTAGCCGACTGGACTTACTTCGACAAGTTCGTTTCCTCAGACACCAGCGGCGAAGGTTGTGGTGGTAGGTTGTGAGCATTCGCTCGATTCTTTCTGGCAAACGATGCTTGTACGAGAAGATGCACAAACGTTGTATATTGGCCTCAATTTGTTGACGTTTGTGCATCGTCTCGCAGAAAAGAACACGGAGAATGCTCACGGCAAAGTTTGCGTGAAGGTGTTGGCAACATGGTCAGTTATTGTCGACAACAAGCTTAAATGATTAGTTATCTTTAGATCTTTCGTATTGCATCCTTGTACGGAATTGCCAAGCAACTCCAACGAGCTGCCCTGTTTCCAAGAAGCTTGTGCTGAAGAATATCATGTCGAACTATTTGCGATGTTCCCGAATTTACAGAAATTCCCATTGAAAGTTCGTTTTTGACTTCTGATTATCGATCGACTTGTTTGAAGACTCGATGTTGGAATGAAAGTGCGAAACAGGTCGAGTTTGCAGCACATGCTTGGAACTACGAAAACGTGTCAAAGTAAGCAGTTTAATCCCTCAAAATACCAACTGTTGTTTTCTGATTGCATGAGCACAAAAACGACAAAATTTGTTCATTTACGTACCGGATACCTTCTTTCTTATCGTTTCTTTCATCACTCACGACGAGACATCTTAACTCTGCTCGACTTCTCCGACGCTTTGTAAACGATTGGTTGATGCA